>LQRL01030128.1:1266-11889 GCA_001703475.1 Hydroides elegans
TCCGGGCAATATCGCGTTTGATATTGCACCGGGGGTGCAAATGCTTATTGCCCATGCTACTAAGGTTACGCCCTACCAGGTTCATTCATACTGAGGGTATCTTCAAGCCTGTTTTCGCTCGGTTTTTTTTTGTAAAATACATATGAATTTAAGGTTGTTCGAATGACATCAATGTTTGGTGTTAAGTTCACAATAAGAAAACAATAAGATATTAGATGGCATATAAATCCAACTATGTATTATCGTTGTGCTGTATACTCGATTAAAAGAAATTGCTTGAAATGCATATTACTCATTACAGAGTGCACCAACGTTTTGCATTCAAACAATTAAACATGTAACCTGATTATACGACAAGTGTCGTTTATTTATCAAACAACTTTAAGGTCAGGATTCTTGCTCTTTTGACCGAAATTAAAGTAAGTAGATGCCTCTGGTTTTGTTGACTTAATTCGAAATCGTTTTTTGTATGTCCTGATAAAACACTGGGGTCGCTCATTTGATAACTGTTTCAATGCTTCTCAGTTTAATGCCGTTTAAGGGATTTACTTTTAACAGCGATCGAACCTAATATATTTGACGTTTTTGTTCCGAGGACATATGATATGATCCGTGAATTTTGTTTTGTGCAATCCCAAATGTCACTCATGATACAAAAATTCATAGATGATTTGATATAATAAAAGAAAATACAACTTTTCCATAAGAAAATACATGAATGTAATTGTATCCTTCAACAATATTTTATCAAGGAACCAAATTAAGGAGACATAGATATTCCGTATCGATAGTATGTCTTAAATAAAACACCATATATCTAAATGGATATAAGGGGAAACCTAGAACCAACATATCATTGTCTTGTTTTCCAGTATTTTTTGTTTCCCATATAAATTTCAAAGCCTGCACCCTCATTAAGCGCATGACCCTTCTCATACTAATTCCTCAATAATGTGTTAATCCCCGAATGAAATATTGCTCATCTTTATATGGGTAAAATGAACTTGACATAACAAATATATATGTTACTCATTACTCACTCCTTATGCTAATGTCTCATTTACTTCCTAAAAATGAAAGGGTTCCGCGTGCGCATGTGAAGGGGATCTGTTTAAATTTGAATTTATGATTAGGGCGAGCTCATAGTTACCGGTAGTTTAATGCTGCGGTCATGTTCTTTTGTTGGTCATCAGTTGATTATCTATCGCTAGCGATATTAAATTGAATGTACATTTTCTTTCAATTTCGTAGGAGTCAATAACCCTTAAATGATATCCTAAACATAATTAATATAGCCCCCATTCGTTTTCCTTTTTATGCAAATTTTCCCCAATAAATCACCGCATAATCTATACGGAGCTTGAGGCAAAAAGTGAAGTTGTAAATAGTGAGTGCCCAAGAGTACACGACTTCTGTCTCAGGTCGTGCTTGGAGACGGGAGTGCACTGGCGGGGATATTGAGGTTCGAGAGCAATGTCGTTATGCGTGCACCTTTAAAAAAGTGATTGACATATAATTTTACCTCTACATAAGTTGCGATCTGTTGGTCGAACATTGTCTACATGAGTTGACTTTTAAGTATGACATGAAAGCAATATTTTATAGAGCATTGCGATTTTTGGGGGACGTGTCTGCCTTACTCGATGATCTAAAAATCGAGTACCGTTATTTTCCGCATATAATACGCATATTTTCTTCCAAAATCAGGTCTTAAGTCGGGGTGTGTATTATATACGGAAATATCGGACATGAATATTTTCATATGATGTTTTTTTTAGTAGTAAAAATCTCTACGATACTTGAAAAATCGATTCTACGACGATTTTCTATTATTGGGATGTATATTTCATATGGTCCAAACTGAAAATTAAGCGAAAAATAGAGCAACAATATATTGAAATTTGGGGTGCGTATTATATGCGGAAATACGGATACATTTTTGTAGTTTGACATTTTGAGGGCAAAAGTCGGGTTGCGTATTATACGCGGATGCGTATTTACTATTATGTGCGGAAAATTACGGTAATTCATCCGATATCCCATTTTTACTTGTCTATTTTAATAAAGGTTTATAATAATGCAATTTGATCAAATTTTGATTTATTTGTTTTTCATTTTTCCATATTGAACTGACCTTATAAAAGGGCATGCTAGTTTGACGCAGCATTTTTTCTATCATCATTGGGATGCAATGACATGACACATTTAAAAAAATAGTCAAATCTTATCAATTGATCAAAAAATAAATCGTGTTCAATAATGAACAGCACTGTATTGGGGTAAAACAGCATGGCGTTTATGCCTACTTCGTAAGCAGTTAGAGCAATCCGAGGGACCTTCAACTATTCGTTTGATATTGAAATACATGTATAAGGGTTTCATCGATACAAAGACATGCTCATAGCAGTTCTTTTCCACAGTCGTTTGAATATAGTTGACTCAAACGCTGTTATTGATTGCAAACACATACAAATACAATGCTTTCAAAAAACGATCAATATCAGAGATAAATCGTTCTTTGTATCAGCTGACTTTATAGGAAAAATAAAATCTAATCTGTGTGATTTACAAAAAATGTGACAATTTGGTAATGATTCATCCTAAGAAACATGATTTACTTCCTGTTTTTCTTTTTATGTGGGGCTTTTTCCAAATCAATAATTTTTTTTTAAAATCAAGGCTATGATAGCTTATTTACGCTTCAGTGAGTGTATGCTTAGCATATAGTGCGTTATGGCCTTCCATTATATCTTAAGGAGCCACATGGAATGCTCAACACGAATTAAAATGAAGCGGGTGCCAATGGCGCGAATGATTTCTTCTTATATGGTTTATGGTTGCATCTATATTAATGTACATAGATTCTTGCAAAATGTGTTCAACATGTAAACTTCATTTATACGTGGTTTCGTATCATGTTCAATAAAACGTTAAGAATCATTCAAGGCACCATATACTTTTGTCTGAATGTCCATATCGATGAAAAGTTCCTCGGCTTAGTTTTTACTCATTCAAGTGAATGAATCATGCATGACTTGTTTCTACATCGCTTACATTTAAACATTTTTCACGCTCTAAGCTTGTATATTTTATTGGTGATGCGACAGCTGGAAAACGATTTTTAGTTGAAAACGCTCACAGATTATGTGCATGCTCATTTTAAAAATCGATTATCCCCATCCCACCTTTGCGCTGTGATATGAGCAATTTTGAGGCAAGTGGAAATATGTAAACATATGATGTGTTAGATAGATATGTTTTGGTTTTATGAAGTCAATACAAAATACACAGATCGAAAGGAGTAATAAATAATAGCTGTTTCATCCACATCTCACTGATCTTACATCCTTGTCTCTTAAAAATGTAAAAAGTTTTACTGCGAACCCTACTTGATACGTCATATTCATTGTCAATGTAGCCGAAACATGAAAAGTACGATCTCGAGTATATATTCTTATGAAACATTATAAAGTTAAAGAGCTACTGGTTCATGTATATCACCTTTCAAAAGGGGCCGACATTTTTTAACAACAATAAAACGTTGATTCATATTTTCCTCCGAGTCATTTAAACCCTATTTCAGTGTGTCTTGAATAGGCCCTTCAAGCTGCTTAAGCGGTTCACAACTTAACCTGTATATTAAACTGTATATCTGCCAAATTCTTGCACTTCAAGCTTATTTTCGAAATGTTTGGGGGTTTTATTTCAAAATTCAACCGTTCTAATGCGAAGAATATTAGAAATAATGCGGCTTTTGTCTTATTGTGTGCCTATCCCGTTGGCCAAAAAAATGGCGATCTATACTTTTGATAATACAGAATCAGAAAAAAAAAACAATACACAATGTTATTTGCGAAATCGGATAAGCACAAATTTACTATTTTCTATCTATATATTATTGATACTATATATATTAAAACGATCGCAAAAAATACAGATTTACCAAATGGTAACTCGTTATGTTTACCAATTACAGTAATGTAATTAAATGCCTTTATGAAAAAGGGTCCTAAAAAGTTGGAAGCCAATTTGTCATGGTCAGTTATAAACTTTATCGCAGACTATATATGATTGTTATTGGCGATATAAAAGTGAGGGGGTTGATATAGAAACTGTTTGATCTCAATTTAATTAAAATCACAATGTTTTGTAAATTGATCCAAAGAGTTAAATTGGCTCATTACAAGTGTAATAGTGTGGAAGGATGAATTATCAGGTTTCGAAAACGGGGACACCCTTGAAAATGTGTGCAATTATAACTGTGTATCATAAATGAACAAGTATAAGTTGAGCTGGGACTAAATGGATTGGAATCTATTTTGAAATAGGTCGTAAGGCATTATTTTTCTGATAAATTCATGTATTGTAAAAGTATTTGGACGGACGTTCAAAAGTGAATCCTATTTTTGCAGTTGAAAATTACAACGGTTAGTAATTCAAAAAGTTAGAAGGGGCACGGCCATTTTGGTGGCAAAATTGTATATGAAAAATTGAATTATCATAACGATTATATGCGAGACCGAAGGCTGCTTATTTTATATTTGTTACTTTTTACTATTTTCATAATTTGGGTCATGACAAACATTCCCTTGTTTAGAAAAGTCAGATCCTATAAATACCGTAAACCAATACTGTCATAAGCAGCTTATTGCTTTTTAGAATAAAACTTTATTATTTGGAAAAGTTACTATCTTAAAAATCAAGACAAACATTTACCCGTTTTGAATCGAGAACTGCATAAAACACGTTTGCGCGCCAATACTTTGGAGAAAATGTCAAAATGATATTGGCCATCAGGCGCAGGTATCTACGTTGTCGATACACTCTGACTGCTTCAATTTCTCGGCAATGAACATTGGGAGCGAGATAGAAGGCCACCTCGGTTTATTGCTCACCTAAATGCGTATTTTTGTGTTCTCATGTGAATTTATCTATGTAAACAAATGCGGAAAAATTTGATTGTAATAACATCTATAGGTGTGCCAATTAGCAAATAATTCATTTAATAAAAATATAAATAATCGCGCAAAATGTCATCTTATTGCCTCCTTTTATAACAAGGGGGTCGTAATTTTTGCTTCCTCGGTTTATTGCTCACCCTATTATATTTGTTGTTTATCGTTAATAATTTACATTTTCGTGATTGATATGTCTTAAGATAATTTTATCTTCCTTAAAAATGCATAAAAGCACGGTATTTGATTTTGCATAAACTATTTGCAGGTTGTATAATCAATAAATTCCAGACCTTTATACCTGTCGGCTGTAAATATTCTGATGATCACTGGTTATATGTTATTCAAATATGAATATTCTATCAAAATACAAATTTGTTGTACTAAAAGCAGCAACTATTAAGAAATAATATAACATAACATATATATATATATATATAAACATAATACATTATTGAAGTAAAATTAGTACTCAGCTAGATTACTTAAACCTCAATAACATGCTTTGCAAATTACATTAAGCTAATCAGGGCTAAAAACGAAATCATATATTTTGATTTCAATAAAACCCTTTAAAAAAACACTATATTATATGTAGTGAACTGATCTGGTTTCAATTTCTCTAATACGATTTGCTGAAAATAAAACATAGACAAGCATATGTTTATCTAGCTACAGTATACTAAAAGTCTAGGATGTCGAGCACATGATGTAGACTAATGCAATTAAACATTTCATTTTTTGCATAGTTTAGAATTATTGGACGACACAAATCAGTAAAAAAACACATCAAATTTATCATTATTGACAAACAAATAAGGTGAGCAATAAACTGAGGTAGCGAAAATCCCGACCCCATTGTTTAAAAAGTTGGCTGAAGTAAGTTATTATGCTTGGTTATTTTTGTTTTTATCCAATGCATGTTTAGGTAATTGGTCCACCTACAAATGTTGTGAAAACCAAATTGTTTTCTTATATGTTAACATACAAATATTTATATCAGAACACAGAAACTCGCGTTTTGGTGAGCAATAAACCAAGGAAGTATTCTATATATTTTTGGAATCCGCCCTAAAAAAGTTTCCGCCCAAAAAGTTTCCAAAAGTGACAACATAGGACAAAAAGTTTCTAGTCAAAACTATCAAAATAGAGATAATGAACATTATCATTTGTCTTATTATATTATTAACAGTGTTGTAAGGTCGAAAGCCAATAGGAAATAAACTTTTTTTTGCACAGATTGTATATTAAAGCACATTTTTGTATGGAAACTTTCTGTCCCATGTTGTCAATTTTGGAAACTTTATGGCCGGAAACTTTTTGGGCGGTAATTTTTTGGGCGGATACCATATTTTTCTCCATGTATTTGATGAAGAAATTGTAAACTTCGTTTAAAATATACATTATTATAAACTTCAATACAAAGGTGAATTCCATATATGGAAATGGGTGTACAACCTTCACATAAATCACACGCATTCAAACTGTTGTATGTAGTTGTCGCTTTAGGTGTTATAGAGGAAACAAAAGTAACGTTAAATGTCACAGTTTAAATACATTTTGAACTGATCGATGAAATTAAAAACAGCTTCAAGTTCATTGCAACAGCCGGGAAACTGACGCACCTTTTCACTATTTTTCAATTTTTCAATTTAACAAGAAATTTGAATAGTTTATTTCCACGCCATATATATGTTTTAATTTCCCAAGGTTGAACAAATATTGTTGGCAACCATTTTTTTGCGTTTGGTTAACTCATGACTTTTACCAAAGAGAAACCGTCTTATCCTTAACATGAGAGTGTTACTTCTCAGATTAAATTGTCAAAATAGATGATCTTATCTTATAATACTAATAACAAGGCACCTTTCATGTGGTATATGCTTTGTCAAATTTAAAAGTGAGGAATGTTTTCGTACAAAGCAAAAAAAAAATACTTGTCGAAAAAGTGGGACAACTGAGCCTATTTTAGATTTGTGATAGGCTTTATATTTATATGATTCAGCTTAAACCTAAAGGAGTGTTCACGCAAAAAAAAATATCCTATTTTTTTGCGTGAACAGAGGGGATAAATTGCTATGTTTTTATACAAATGTGGCTTTTTAAAATATCGAGTTTCGTGCTATTTTCTGAGCTTTTTCGTTTGCGTGAACACGCCCTAAGGGTACGATGGGTCATTTGAAGTTCTGTGATTAGGAGCTGCATGTGCATCTACTCCCAGTGTGGCCAGGTCCTTAAAATGATTAGTTATTTTCATTATTGTTAACCATATCGCTGGAAAATCGTTGGTATGCAACATTTGATTTTTTTTCACCCGGCCAGATCCTTTGCTATTAGGTGATATATTCTATGATTTTCGTCCCAAATATTTGAGGTAATATAAATCTATAAAACACTCATTTTTATATACTAGGTTAAGGGGGTCTAGGATCGATCACGCTCTTATGGCGAATCAAGGAATCGTGTCACAAAAATGTCATGCGCACTAATTTGTCGTATCTTCGTCATAAAAGATGCGCGTTTTCAAGATCCCGTGCATGACAACTCACGAGTGGGCTGTGTCTCTCGAGATGTTGCGAAATATGATCAACAATGTGTTTAGTGACGTAAAGGGGCTAAGATAAATAAGATAATTTATTTCCATTTTTCTTAGTTGTGTTTTGAATAAATTCGATGGTTTAGAGAAGGTCAAGGGAAAGTGAAACTGAAAAATGATGCAACCAAGTTAAAGAGTGTAGACATCTATGGACAAAAGGCATGTTTATTTCTTAAAACATGCAAACTTTAGGCAAACATGTTGGAGAACATGTCAACATGACACCTTACTTTTGGGTTTTGACAATTTGTAATAGGACTGAAATGTTACTGCCGTATTTATTGTAATATCAAATCTAACTACATGTATATTACTTATCAGGTTATCAAAATAGCTTGATTTTATTAACCTCATTTTCTATGAGATGCAATTATCAGCAATATATTGCTGCTATTTTTTCCCTTGAAGTCTTGAGACTTTTGTTGTTTGTGTGGGAAAAACTGAACCGCTCTAAATTAAATAAATAAGAAAAGGAAGAAAAAATGAATAAATTATTAATGCATAAATCAGCTGTTTTCTATTCCTTGCTGTTCAAGGGATTGAACCTTCGCAAATAAAGAACGAGACATTTGATATGTTTAGTCGCTGAGACTCGTGTGTTATTTATTGCATCGTCTTGAATGTTGACACTTTTTCTACGGGGTGATAAATAACGATGACATTACAACATACACCCACCCTACACTCACAAAAAAACACTAATATTTAATAACAGGGCGCGAAATTGGCGGGGTAAAATATCCCCAATTTTTTTTTACGGGCCTGTCTTTCGGGCCGTTGGTCCGGAATCTGTATTTTTTACCCCTTTGGTTCTACACTTTGGTTAAATAAGCCGCGCCTGATCATGGGATAGTTTCCCAAGAAGGTCAACATTTGCCAGACTAATAAAGTAATGGAAAGGAAAAGAAAAACATCAGAGAAAAAAGATAATCGTCGAATCGAAAATCTACAAATCGAAAAAAAAAAGCTAAATTTTTATCTAAATGGCATTTTCCTTAATTATGACATGGCCATGACCAGGTTAGATGACCTTGTACAAGGTTTTTCCTCATTTTGTTTTTAAATTCAACTATCAAAACACTTTATGGACCTGCTGCAATGCACAGAACGATATATTTTAATAAACACTCTAGCGATGCGAACTAACATAGTTTCGTCCGATTAAAAACGTTCAAGTGTACACTTAAAAATCCGACAAAAATGGGCCACAACGAAGGATACCGTTCTATGGGTTGTTAACATAGATTCCCTGCCGCTCTTTTCAAGGGCCTTTTGAACGCGAAATAAAGCATTCAAAACTGCTCCTGTCACCATTTAACAACACATTTAAATCTCTTCCTATGCTAATGTAACTTTGGTTTTCATCGGGTCATACGCCTATTCCAATTTGAAACTGGGGAGCAATTTTGTATGCGGTTACATGAGATAATACGATTTTTTTATCCTTTTATGATAGCTTCTATTTTGTGGGTTTCATTTTTGAGGTGAATATGATATATGTATTTGGGGGATAATTTACTCCATTGAGAGACCTGTCTATCCAAACAGTAGCCGCAGGGGATAAGATTCACACGGTAAATACAAAGCTGTCACAAATTTGGCTCATTTTTGTGAGGGCAACATTTTGCGGCATTTTACAAATATGGCTGTGCAATATATTTAAACCTTATTTTCCCATCACTTCGCTTTACACATATGTTGTATAATAAAGTGTTTTAGATTTTAAAACAGTTTTCAAATCGTTATAAAATATTTTAAAAAAAGGTAAAACAGTGTATGCATTGCAATCTACCAAATTGGTATATTTTTTTTTTATTGTTCAATACCTTTTTTGTCATTATCCCATAGGGTTATCTGATATATTGTTTACTTATGTCCTTTACGACAAGGGTAATTTTACCCAATTAAGTCGCATCCATTTGTTCTGCACCTAAATATGATTTTGGACAAATTATGGTATTTGACCGTTTAAAAATTCACGAGTTAAATGGTTTCGGAAGAGATATAAACTGAGGTAAATATTTGGAGAAGAGATAACAAAGAGTTTTTTTTTATCAAAGAGCCACCGTTGATTTGATATTTATATCAAGGATGCCATTTTTGTAGAACAACATCTTTGAAATAAGAGTTGATTTTGTGAAATCAAAAGACAGCTTTATCGACATTCTGTCGTTTTATTATTAACATGTTTTTTCAATGAAGTTACGATGTTACGCACAATATTATATCTATATACAAATGCTTATCACAATCACGACTTTTCTGAAAGTTCATTGCAACTTAAATATGAGAATTGACGCATATTTCATAGTTATGATCTTATAATATATAATATTATATTTGATAAATATGTTATATTTGCGCACCCACATTCTTTTGTTCTTAATTAGGAAACATAAGGACTAATTATATGGCCCTTTCCTCTTAAAATGAAGTGTCTTATGCAAAATCAAAATTTGTGTGTTAAGGTGATATTATGTGATATTATGTATTATGTGTTTGTTACATCATTTCCAAAGATGCCAATGTATTCGAATCGATATCTATACAAAATGGTGGTGTATATGTAATACAATGACACCAAATCCCTCAAGTTATCTCACAAAAACCATTACCGACTCTCTTTTCGAAAACCCAAGGTTTTTCAACTTGATTTATATCGGCACGACAAGCTACCACTTTAACATAAAAGTAACACCGAAATATCTAAGAAAGCGATAATCTCATAGAACGTGTCAACATCCTTCGAGTACCTGAAGCTGCCTTCACGCAAAAGAAAAGCTCATAAATAATGCCAAAAAGCCCTCTTTTTGCGTGAACAGAAGGGATGAATTGTTGTTTGTATACAAAAGTGGCTTTCGAGATTTTGGTTTTCGAGCTTTTATTTTCGGGCTTTTCTGTTTGCGTGAACACGGCCTAAGACATAGGTGTGATGGATGAGTGCATTAATAAGTGCCACCTACATCTGTCATTATACCAATCACGTTGTTTTAGCGGGCGTTAATGATATTTGAGGCCCGATGTTTTCATTTGAAGCCCGCATTTTATCATTTGAAGCCCGCTACATTTCAT
>LQRL01030139.1:12017-22754 GCA_001703475.1 Hydroides elegans
CCAACGAGGCAAATAAGAAATTCCATTCTACGGAATCGAATGCTTTTTCAAAGTCTAGTTGTAAGATTATACCGGATTGATTTGAATTATCGTAAAGTTCTATTAAGTCTTCTATGAACCGAACACCTTCTCCTATATACCTTTCTTTAAAAAAAAAACCTGACTGGTCGCTGTTTATAACATTTGGGAGAGCTTTTTCGATACGTTTAGCTAGAGTTTTAGTAAGGATCATGTAATCTACATTTAAAAGCGAAACTGGTCTCCAGTTTTTAATTTTACTTGAGTCTTTACCCCGTTTTCCCAATAATGTAATTACTCCCCTTCTTTGGGACTGGGAAAGCCGACTGTTTTGTTTGCCTGAGTTGAGAGTTTGGACTAGTTTAGGCCCTATTTCCTTCCAGAACTTTTGATAAAACTCACTGGTAAGGCCATCACAGCCTGGGGATTTATTTTGTTTAAAATTTTTTAAAGCTTGCCAGCATTCCTCCGCTGTTATTTCGGAATCGCATACTTCCTTGTGTTCTTCTGCTATCAACAGATTTGTCTGAATGGTATTAAGGGTCGATTTTATATCTTCGGTGCGTACGTTATTTGAGGAATATAATTTTGAATAAAAATCTTTTAAATGATTCATTATAGCAGTAACATCTGTGAAATTTTGTCTTGGATAGATTAGTAAGGAAATAAAAGTGGTGAAAATGAATATCTTATTCAGAATTTGAAAGACAATGAAACCAAAGGAATTTGAATAATGTTTTATTACCTATATGTTTAGCTGTGAGGGTAAATCTATAACATTAATTTACAAGCGAACAGCCTACGCAATATTTATATGATACATGTATAAGTTATTTAACTTTTGAGTATATACATGTTTTTATGCATTTATAAATTGATATTAATATAGCCTTAGCACATTATGACTAGAACATTTAAATGAACGATTAAAAGGTTATCCCCGTATTAAACATTGGAATGCATTTACGACACTAGCTTTATGAAATACTAAACAGCAGCGCTGAATCTAAACAAGTAAAATTAATCTTAATTTAAACTCAAATAATATAATAGTTCATGACATAATACACCCTTAAAGATAAATAAAACAACTACAGCCTTTGATTCAACATTAAATAATCTATAAATCGTGTTTTATATTTTACTAAAGAACTATTTATAAAGATGAAGAAGACTGGTGAACTTTTTTTAAAATATTTGGTATAGATTACTTCATATAATTTTTGCGAATCTTAATCAAATAATTCATTCGCTCAAACTTCGCATAAATATATTTATATAAAGTAGACTCTCGTTAATCGGAACCCCTCGGGACCGGTCATTTTGGTTCCGATAAACCGTGGGTTCCGATTAACAGTAGTAAATTTGTATGAATATACGATTATGGGATTTTAAAATCGGCTCCGATAAACAGACAGTTCCGATTAAAAGAGTTCCGATTAACGAGAGTCTACTGTATTTATAAACATTGATTTATAAATCAATGTTTATCTGACATTTCATATTCCACTCACAAAAACACATTTCCAAAACACTATTGTCTTTGAAATCAAAACTGTTTCATATCTTCCCTAGATATAACAAAGAATTCAACAAAAACTTTAACAAGCTTAAATAATTATAATATGAGTGCATAACAATGTTTAATTGTGCAATATTTTATTTATGTGCCATTGAAGTGATAACATTAAATATCAAATGCTCAATTTTGTTTACAGTTTCTAACTCTAATCGAACAATATATAATTAAAGAAACTAGAAGGTCAGTGACCTTGGATCCCCCGTGAACTTCAACAATTCGTGGATGAAGGATGGTCAGTTTTTACTAAAATTAACTTTGGAAATAACGAACTATTTTGCGAATAAACAAGATCATGTGATGAAAGAAAAACAGAGTAACATCTTGCATCATCACTCACCTCTTTCTGAAGACATCTCTAGGACTGACGAGACCAGTTGGAAAAACGAGGCCAGCGAAACAAATATATAATTTAACTAACATTGCAAATATGCTTATATAAGCACGATTACTTTTTTAAGCCAATTCCAAATGCACCAGGCTCCCCAAATAGGTGTTAACACATCTCAATAATTTCCTGATTAATATCCTGATATAAGCATGATTGCTTACAAATATGCTTATATAAGCATACTTGCTTATAAAATCACACGCAAAATGTTTTTGGAGGGAAGCTGACGAGACAAGTGAAGAAAGAATATCATTTCACTTATCTAAAAAATAATGTGCTTATATAAGCATGTTTGCTTATATAAGCAATATATAAGTACATACCACCTTAAGTACATACCAGCTTATCTAAGTACAAACCACATACTTAAATGATAATATCTTATATTATCACCCACATTTCCTCATCTGAATATGAACGTTTTGCTACTTTTTAAAGTGCCCAAAAATCGACAATTTTCAACTGATCGAGATGACACCGTGACGAGGCACGACCTCAGGCCCTGGTTTATATGTGTATTAAATTAAAAATCTCTGGCTCAATTCCTTCATACCAAACTCGCGTGCACAAAGTACTTAACACCGGGTGAAAATGTTTAAATCGACAATTTTTAAAGTGTTCCAGAATCGACAATTTTCAACCGATCCCGAAAAAACCTTGACGAGACACGAATTCAGACCTCGGTTTATACGAGAATAAAATTTGAAAGGTGTAGCTTAATTGCTTCATACAAAATTCTCGTGCTCAAAGTGCTTTGCATCTGAGAATATGTTTAAAATCGACCACTTTTAAAATGCTCCAGAATCGACCATTTTCAACCGATCGAGATAAAACCTAGACGAGGCACGACTTCAGACCTTTGTTTATGCGTGTATGAAATATGAAAGCTCTAGCTCAATTGCTTCAGACCAAACTGGCCTGCATAAAGTGCTTGGCATCAGAAAAAAAAATCGACAATTTTTAAAGTGCTCCAGAATCGACATTTTTCAACCGATCGAGATAAAACTTTGACGAGGCACGACTTCAGACCTGGGTTTATGCGTGTATAAAATTTGAAAGCTCTAGCTCAACTCCTTCATACCAAACTCGCGTGGACAAAGTACCCTATATCAAGCGGGACAGACAGACGGACGGACAGACGGACGGACGGACAGACGGACGGACAAGCTCTACCCTATATCCCCTCGTTTTCACGGGGGATAATTATCTAAAAATATTCTAGCCCATGAAAAACGAATGTGGTGCCGTTTAAGCAGTTTCGGAAAAAACATTTTCTATATAACTCGACAAATGTACCAATGAAAAATATTATTCAATAATAATACTGTGTTTAATATCAACTACACCAGATCAGTTAAATTACGCGTTGGGCTTTTTAACAAAGCTTCTTTTTGTCCTGTTCCAATGATTATTTTCCTAAACAGTGTTTGAAATATACAAACTATTCACTCATAGAGATGGGAGCAAATTAGTAATATATCAGCTGGTCAACATAATTCGAAACTAACAAGGTAAGCCATCGTTAATATATAAATAACAAGCATTTACAATAACCCTATCAACGGCATTTATGTCAAAAACTCACAATAAATTACAATAATATTAAATTCCGAAATTATGACCTAACATTAAATGCCAGTTTATCTTGAAAACATAATCAGAAACCTTTAAAAAAAACAAAATAACTGAAAGACTGAAATAGGGTATAATTCCACAATGAGCGGAACAGTATCTTGGCGGCATGAGACCAGACAAAATTCAGGTTGCTTCGGTAATGGAGCTACTCATCGTAATATTCATCCTCATCACCGTAGTCATCGATACCTGAACAAAAGAAAAGAAGAGAAATTACGATCAAGCCACTACGTGTTTAACAAAATTGATTTTATAAGTTTACTTCAAAACATTCACAATGTATCAATTATTGGACATTAATCCATTTGCATGAGTTTAAGACATATTGTTGTTGTTTTTTTTTTATAAAGAACCACTGACTTAAATATTGGTGTTTTTACATATTATATTAACAGCTATTTATGATTTATGGTCAATATATTTGTAAAAACATGGAAAACCAGATTTCGCTCCAGCCATGCCAATCGTGACCAACGCTTTTTAATACAGCCTTATGACAACACCTTCGACTTACACGTCAGAAATTAATAGAAACTAGAACCAAAAACCAAGCTAATTAAGTATTGAGCCACATTCAGCATTCCCGATATAACAACCAAAAGAAAGCCGACTAACCTCCGTGTCCCATGAGCTGCGCGGCACTCATCGGTTCATCTTCATCGTCGTCGAAATCGTCCTCGTCGTCCTCTGCTGTAAATGAAACAGAATAATTCGTTAATGCAACGTCTTAATTTCCCATTAAATTACTATACATAGGTCTCCATTTTGGGCAATTTCGAGAAGCGTCTACTGGTAAGACAACAGAACATTGTTGTGGTTAGTTTCTTTTAATATCACAGGTTTTACGTCTTTAGTACCGTTATTTTATATTTATCTGCTATCTTTTTCGTTTACGAAAACGGAGCAGATTATATTTTTAGTCCGTTTTTATTTGCGAAATTTGTCACCCGCATAACTTTGTCTTAGGGACTATGAACAAACATCAAAAGTATACAATAATGTAACATATAACATGAAGTTATTTATCGGCTGGTTTAAATAAGGAAATGTTGTTTGGATTTATAATAAATGTGGAAAATATAAATATTTGGATTCAAGCGACGTCGAATCTCACGACATCCCTGTAAAGCTTCAAATGCATAACTTTATTCTAATTAGCTAAGTTGAACCTTGAACTATACTTTGCCTCCCTCTTATTGGCTGCTTTTAATAAGCAACGCGAAATACACATTGACTTGCTATACAATTAGACACACGTCAAAACGCATAGGCAATAGAGTAGGAGTTGAGTAGGCGGGCATTGTCTATGTAAATATGACGTAATTATTGCCTAAAATAGCAAATGCAGCGTTGGGAAAGCCTTTCTCATGTTTTGTTGTTTGGGATAAGCGCATGCATAAAATAAAGGGTGCTGTTATTTAAGTCAAGTTTAAATAATGATTCAATTCCATTTCTCAATGAAAACATAGCAGATTTATATGTTCTACGAACATAATTTCCATCTCGTTTATCTAATATTTAAGTTTATCCAAGCAAAATCAGCGTTATATATCACCTTCTGCAGCATAAGCCACCGGACCCGACTCTACAATCACCTCCGCCGGGGTCGCAGCCTCCTGACTTTCTTTCACTTTCGCCTCCTCCTTGATCTTCGGTTCCACTTTCGGTTTCTTCCTTACAGGTGTCGCCCTTGGCTCTTCTTTGATTGGCCGTTTTTGGGCCGGGGCCCTCAATGACGTAAATGACGTAGGAGTGGCCTCCTCGATGACGTCACCAATGGGGAGAATGGGAGTCACGGGGCCGCCGGGGCTGAAGGGGTTTTCGGGGGCGTCGGTGCGCAGTGGGGTGGTAGGGGTGTTGTTGAGACCTGAACATGGTACCAAAAAATCATATGCTATAAACAAAATGAATAGTCATAGTGACATGAAATACTAGGGTAGTTTTTGGAACAAGAAAATTAACTCTTGTTCTATTAGGCAAATTAAATTAGGGTTTGACTAGTCATCGTGCTCAATAAAAGTTTGGAAAAAATACATCAATTGTGAGTTTGATGTAATTACAGCTTTGCTGTAAAAGTAGTGCACTTTTATTTAAACGAAAATCAATCGCAGGAAATAGTAATTTACCTTTAAGTACATCGTAGTTGATTTTGGATGAGATTCGCTTTTCGTGCAGCATCTTTTCGATTGCCTCGCCCGCTGTATGCGATTCGGTTTTAACGCGCTTCTTTCGGTTCACATTTCGCTTTTTCTATTTTAAAAATTATACAAGTGAATATATAAATGCTTATTAGAACTTTTATCAAGCCAAATATGAATTAAGTTATGTTTGTTATTAATGCAGTCTGCATCTTCAATTTTAGTAATGTATTGTTAGTTCATGTTGTATCTGAACGGATTATAAACTTTAAGAATACATATTAATTAAAAATCAAAAACATGTAACTCATTTTTCCATATTCAGCTATGAACTAACTCTATATACTATACCTTTTTCAAGTGATCGGGTTTATTTCGTTCCTCTTCCTCTTCTTGTAATCTCTTTTGCTCCTTTTCTACAAACCACATTTAGAAACATATATTTACAAATAATCAATCAAACTGACAATTCATAATCAATTTCGTTGATTACTACAAACGAAATTTATAGCCATATATGTATAGTTCATCAATATTATTGAAAATCCATCAATCTCAAGACACATGTTCATTCGAAAAAATATGCAGAACCTTTGAGAATGCACAATTGAGATACCTTTTTGTTCCCTGAGGTAGAGTGCATTAGCTTTGAGCCAGAAGATAGTCTTCTTTTTAGCTGCATCATCTGACAAGATGTACTGCAAGAAATCATCAGAGAAACTTGAGGAAAGTGATATGAGACATTGAAACAGTGTAAATATTTATTTCATCAAATAATCTTATATCATGAATAACCACGCAAAAGACGTTTTAGTATTGTGAGCAAATCTCTATATGCGCCATTTTCAAGTTCAGTGATAATATATGACAACCAATTTAATCGTTTTTCTTGATCTGAAATGTAAATAAAATTTCTAACCCCGTCGATTTCGTCATCATCGATGCCTGAGAGGTCAAGGTCACAGTTTTCAGATTCTGGAGGCGGTTCCGCATCTTGTTTGGCTACAATTTCAAAATAAAGTTTTCGCAAATACATGTATATCATGCACATTTACGCTGATATGTTTCAGCTTTATTATCCAATACATTAGTCCCTCGTTAATTCGATCCACTCGGGGCTGAACATATGAAAATTTGAATCTGAAAAGTGAGTATTTTCGCCAAGTATTTCATCTGAAAATTACAATCGCCCACTCATTTGAAATGTTCATGTCCAAATCATCTGAAATCTAGACTCATTAATCTAATAACCTAATCTATAAATATGCAGTACTTTAATTTAAATTCATAATCCTTACCTGGGTCCACTTTCATGCACTCTTCAATCGAATCCCTTATCCCTAAACTCGCCAGCGACGGCCTCTCTTTCAATCCACCGCCACTTCCCACTTTTCCCACATTTGAGGCACCCCCTGGCGGCGGCATTAACAAACTGTCCAACTCGGCTTTTTCTAACCTCTCCACTTCCACATCCCCCGTGTCTGTCGTCATCATCACAACCTCCCCGTTCTCCCCTATGGTAACCCCGCCCACCGCTCCCCCCGTTTCAGGAATCGAGTTTATCGGGGTCTTTTCAATTGGAGGTAGTTTGAGGTTTGAGCGTAACGAGTCTATTTCCTGGTCGTGAAGCATATTTTTGACTAATTCGCTTTGGAGGAAATCGTCGACTTCTTTGTTGACGTTCTCGGCTTCTGATTTGCTGATTTCGGAGACGGTTGGTGTGCTTTGACTGCTACTGCTTTCTATAAAAGGAGGAAATAGACACATAACAGAATTGATATCATTTAGATTATTTCAAGAGCTTTCTATTTAATTTCATATAATGAGAGATAAAAATAATGATTAGCCAAATCAAGCTTGAAGCCTATATCGAATCTTAGTACAAATATAAACAATAGAACATCAATTGACATGCACGCCGCATATCATGTGACTGATATACATGTAAACGATTTTTAACAAATACACCCTACATGTATTTCAAATTATAACTGTGGCTTAGTATTTCGAATTTCCTCATTCGATTTAAACCTAACCTGAATCAGAAGCAACCGAAATGTTATTCTTTCCAAAGCGCCTATGTTTCTTTAATAAATGCTCTTCTATGGCCTGGTCGATTTCCTCCTTCAGTCCCTCCATTTCTTCTGTTAGCTCGGGCATTTGCTCTTCAATCTAAAAGGATAATATTTCTCTATAATATAAGTAGCCTACATATATATGTAAATTTGTCTTTATGCTTTTAACGCTTAATTCTAGGAGGTTAATAGTATATCCATGTTTCATGCTTAATTCTAGGAGGTTAATAGTATATCACTGTTTCACCCTGTCAAAGCATTTCAATATTCCACACACGTGTTCATACCAACGTATACTAACGCCCTCTATTTTGATGCGTTTTTGTTAACAGAGCGCGTTTTTATATGGTTCACTTTAATATTTACATTTCACTCGATTTTTAAAAAAAAAACACACTCTTATTCATAAAACCACATTTGGTGTGTTTCTTTAAAAGAATGATGAATCCAAAATATAAATTTCTTGAGAACTGTTTCCATAAATTATAGGCATATCGTGCGCACAAATGGTTTACTTGTATTAATAAATTGAAAAAGTAAACGCGTGTCCATAATTTTCATGCGTTTTTCCTTTACAAAATGCGTTTTAAAAACGCATGCCCCTGATTTTCGTGTGTTTTGGAGGATTTTGGTGTGGAAAATAACGCAAAAACGCGCCCTCGGACGAACCCTGTAACGATGTTCTGATTCAACCCAGCCGAGCTTCACAAAAGTTGTACCATCCAGTATTTCTATTTCACAGTGATATGTAATTCATTCTTCAGACACATTAACCACTCGTCTGCTGCTTAAAATTTCTCGGTCTGCTAACGTCATCAACCTCCCCATACCAAACTTTTTCCAAAGCAAAAATTGTACATGTATTAATAAACCTCTCGAAAACCAATTAAACATAAATCAACTCGCCTCCTGCTTGAACTTAGCCGCCTTCTCCACAGGCCCCACCCCTACCATCCCACCCCCTACCCAACTTTTTTTCCCAAGATCATATATATGTATTGGATAACGAAAACCAATTAAATATTAATTAGCTCGCCTCCTGTTTGAACTTAGCCGCCTTCTCCACAGGCCCCACCCCTACCATCCCAACCCCTACCCAACTTTTTTTCCCCAGATCATATATATGTATTGGATAACGAAAACCAATTAAATATTAATTAACTCGCCTCCTGTTTGAACTTTGCTGCCTTTTTCTTGCCCTCCGTGAAGCAAGGTGGGTCTGCTTCCTCCTCGAGGTCGATCTTGTTGAACTCGTCCACCGTCAGCTGACCCGAAGCTGTTGCCTCGAATTCGTGTAACCTGGTTATGAAATAAAGCATGAACTTATTATTTTAAGTATTCACATAACAAATGCTCAATTTTTAAACAGGAGATGCTGGAGGTAAAAGAAATTTTATAATTTAAATCATGTAAGACTTTAATCAAAGTGCGATTCAATAAATTAAATATGTAGTCTAATTATTTCCGTGTCCCATTTCTGCCGCGGCCACATGTTCTCGTTTAAAGCAGAGAAATGCAACTTGGTCACATATAAAGTTTGAAAACTTAAATTAATTGTTACACATAAGTTATTTCATTGTAAATTTTGCTGTCCTGAAAAATGTACCTTTTGCGGATGGTCTGTTCACCTATTTTTACTACTCTGATAATCTCTCGAATTGATCGGTTGAAATTGTGTATGCGTGATGCTACCAGTAAAGCTGAAATGATGAACATACATCATTTGTATTTTTACTAGCAATCGAATTCTCAACATTTAGATGTACTAAATACTTCAACAATTATTAAAATCTTTGAAAGAATGCTTATGATATATGTTTTCGGGATTTTCAGAATATTTAAGATACAGCTAAATACTATTGATGATCCAGGCTAAGAACCACGCCCTCAGACATACCTGCACCACAGAGTCCCGACGGCCTTCTGCCCTGTGCCATCCAATCTCGTTTCATGCGCTGCACAAGTCGGAGAGCGGTCATAGATACATCATGCGTCTTGTCTTCGAACTCTAACTTGTGTGCAAAGCGCTGGATGTACAGGCAGGGATCTGAAAAACCACAACTACCAACACATTGAAATTATTCTTCATACATGTATATATTTTTATCACGTGTCATTTTTAAACATACACAAAGCTCTATTATGAGAGTCAAACATAATTCTATGTAATCTGCAAAAACATCTCACAGACATCTTATAACATATTAATATATTTATTTTTTAATTTAAAAGTGAATTCGAAAAGCATTAACGAACATGTGATCTGACGTGATTACTGGAATAAGAGGAGCAGTGAAATACATAAGCCACACTCATGCAAGACCCAGTGTATTACGCATACAAGAGTACATAACTATGCACTCTAAACGCTTTCAACATTAAAGCTAGAGGGCAGTGCGAAACCAAAACAAAGATGGCTTCCTTGTTTTGATCAGAGGGAAAATATATTTGCGAAAAAAATGTCGATTTCTCTTTAATTACAGTTGCAATCTAACTAAATGTATAGGAAATTGGTGAGTTTGATATCAAAGCAAACAATAAATAGATATTTAGCCAAGATTGAATTTGCAATGTCTAGATATTAGGTTGCGATTTTAAACAATGGGAGGTCCCATAAGAAAAACAATGATCTTTAAATAGTAACATATGTAATGATATCTTGTAAACAACTTAATGTTTTATGTCTGCTAAGCGAAATCGACCCACTATATTATATTTACAAACAGTAGACACATGACTTATATGCAAAGTGCATGGTTAATATTTGAAGGGGAAGTAGAAATAAATTTATTAGTCCTCCACCGCCGCGTTAGCGCGAAGCGGAGGACTATAGTATTCAGTACTGTCCGTCCGTCACTACAACAAATAATTGAGCTATCAAAAAAAAAAATTCAAGTTTTT
>LQRL01030172.1:13933-25226 GCA_001703475.1 Hydroides elegans
AATAAAACAAATGACCATATTGTTTGCTTTCTCATCAAATTGACACCCCTCTCCCGTCCTCAAATAAACATATTACAATATTTATCAGGATTTAAAACTTTAAATATTCATTAAAAGTTACCTTGAGCCTGCGTGTGGACGGGATGAGTTGGTTGGGCAGACCATGGGTTTGCAGGGAAAGGCGGCTGGGAGGAAGACCGTGATTGTCGCCCATATTGCCTGGAAATAATAAAATATATGTTCATGATGGGGCTAGACCGTCCATAACTATTCCGATCAAATACTAAAGTCGCACAGTTCCACCTAGTTCAACACGTTTTAATATTAATTTGTTTATGCATTGCCCTATTACCAATACGTTCATTCGATCATAAATACAAATACAAAATATAGCAGACTCTCTCTCACTTTATAATTCACCAAAGCTCTTACCATGATGATGAGGGGTTCAGCAAAGCGACAGAGCTTCTGGAGACTGGGTCGCCGGATGCGCGTGATGACTCTTCTGCGCAGGCGCGCCATCTTGAGGTTGGTGATGGTGAAGAGCGCGCCGAAGACACCACCCAGGCAACCGAGGGCCATTGCGGGGAGGAACATTATGACATTCACTGGGATTGCGTTGCCAGCCTTTAAAAAGTAAAATATTAAGAAGGAGATGAAGTTAAGTCAATATAAAGGATAGCTATTAGGCTGAAAACGACTCAAAGGCAACCGAGGGCCATGGCGGGGAGGAACATGATCACGTTCACAGGGTATTGCGTTGCCTGTCTGTGGATATGAGAGAATTCAGAGGGTAGTGATACGCCATTCTTATAAGGGCCTGCCATGAGGCGAAGACGCCTCCCAGGCAACCAAGGGCCATGGCGGGGAGGAATATGATGACGTAAACGGGGATTGCATTACCGGCCTTTAAAAAGGAAAATATAAAAAAGGAGATGAAGTTAAGTCATTATAATTGATAGTTGATAGGCTGAAAACGCCTCAAAGGCAACCGAGGGACATGGCGGACAGGATCATAATGACGTTCACGAGGATCGCATTGCCCACCTGTGAAAGGAAGAAAGAGGATGACCATTTAGAACTATCATATAATGCACAGTTATTACGCCTCTCTTTTATCTCTGTTCTTTAAGTACTAGTGAAATTGAGCAAATTGGATGCATGATTTGCGAGAGTGTACGAACGGATTCTCATTCAAAGTCATTATTTTACATCATTTTAACCACCTTGAAGCCCTGTTTGCCAGCTCCAACACTAACATTCAGCAAGTACCTTGAAGATGATGTACTTGTCGGTGACGAAGAGCCCGAAGAATCCTTTCGACTGGAAGTCCTTGAAGGAGGAGTTGAAGATGTCGGTGGTGAAGCTGGCTAGCATGCAGCAGAAGAAAATCATCCAACCTGAGGGAGAACGAAATAAAAGCAATGGTCCTAAAACATTCCCATTTCAGTTGACAACTATAACGAGTACATGTGTCGTATCTTCGATGTAATCATGATGCAAGACCAATAATGATTTTAGAGCTTAATCGGCATGCATGTGTACGTATAGGCTTTATTTACAACGTTCCGTACGTTTTTATTACAAAACTTTATAGCCTATATAGATTCATGTTCCTCCAATGTAAACCTCCTAAACCCAGGGTATTACGTCGTATCCACACCTTGAATCTGAATAAAAAGTAGCTTTCAATATTTAATTTCATAATGTGTTTTCTTTTTTGTATTTGCCCGAAACCGTATTCACCTAGCTTCATGCTCCAGAACGAGGAGAAAGATGATTTAACAACTTGTTCAAAAGTTTGTCAAAATTCCCATATTTCCCAAAGCATGCATATAGGTGCTGTACATTTTGCAACGTATTAAACATTAAGTATCGGAGACTATATTTACCTAACTTCATGCTCCAGAAGGAAGACACCTCTTCCATGCCGAAGAGCAGTCCGCCCACGGGCGCTGTGAATGCAGACGCCACTCCGGCTGCGGCGCCAGCGGCTGTGAAGTTACGTCTATGCAAAGAATGAATGTTAAATGATGAATCTTAGTAAATGGCAAATAGAACACCAACGAGTATGACATGGAGAGATGTAGTTATAGAGACGATTCGTCAGTTGGTTTATATACAGAATCTATACATGATTATACAAACTGGGGCTTTTCATGCAAACCAAGTCGTTTAGAAGAAATAACGCAGAATATGCTCTTAAGCGTTCTTTCGTTTGATACATGCATACATGTACATGCATTTAAATGCATTAGGGCCTGGCCACATTGGAAGCTTTTACTTGCTTTTATTTCCTAACAAAGCTGTCTTCCAATGTATTCCTTATGGGAAACTAAAACAGCGAGTTAAAGCCACCTAACAGCTCATTGTTTTTGGTTTCCCTTAAGGAATACATTGGAAGACAGATTTGTTAGGAAATAAAAACAAGTAAAAGCTTCCGATGTGGCCAGGCCCTTAGATATCTTTTTTTTCGAAATCTACATTCAATATAGATTATAAAACGCACCTGTCTTCTGAGTTTCGGAAGCGCTGAAAGAACGGAAGTGAAATGCCGAGTGTACGTGACCGGAACTGACTTAGACCCGTCCCAACTATGCTCCTGTAGGATCGGGAGAAATGTCAAGTACATTTAAAGGAGTGTTTAAAAATTAAAACAAAATCGATGGAACAGCTCTTACATTTAATCATACATGTATTGTTTCTTTTATATTGATTTTATATTGACTGCTGAGATAATTATCGCAGCAATGAAAATCTTATTCAACGAATATGAAAGCATAGTCCTTCAGGTTCACTGGGAGAATAACTCCGGCGTAGTTGAGTTATCTTAATGCAAAATGTCTAAATGGTAGGGCGCCAGCGGCGCTATATGCGACTTCGGCGCTGTATGTGTAACAATGAATGTCCCTCACCCCATATGTATCATCGGACCCTCGGGCCCCACCGGCAGCCCCCCTCCCACCGCGCAGACGCAGGAAAAGAACTTGACGACGAAGGCGCGAAGATTGAGCACGTGACGCATGACGGTTCCGTTGAGGAAACCCATCACTTCCGGGATGCCAGAGCCCCCTGCCGGCAGACACATAAACTGAAAACAAATTACAGTCATGTTGGTTTATCAAACGGCATAATATAAAATGTAAAATAAACTATTCGCTGACCAAAACTGAAATGATGCCAGAGCCTCCTGTCGGCAGACACACGGACTGCAACAAATGGCAAAGGTTTATCACCATGCGAACGTTTGATCCGAGGAAAAGGGGATTCATTAACCAACTCATTTTTTTAAAGAATGTGACAGCGTAATTAAAATCGAATCAAAGTATTAATAAAATACATATTCTGATTAATATTAACACTGTTACTGCTCTTCTAATCCCAATAAAAACAATCAGCAAATGTTCAGCTTCAAGGAGTGATTCTTCGACATATATTCCTTCCCGAAATACTGCGGTGATAATATGATTCGATAACTCTTTACCCTTACCGAATATTAATCGAGGGTGTATAAGTTTTATTATTTCAAATAATGATAATAGCATAACCAATATTTTCACCCCTTATACTATTTAAATATTGCATACTGAACCGACAAAAACTACGTCCTTTCGATTTCACGTTTTTGTTCTTGATTCAGATTCAGACATTACATGCACCGACTGGCTTATTGGAAAGGATGATCATTGCTTCAAAAAAGTAGAACAAAGAGGGAGGATTGTAGTTGGAGAGATGGGTTTGGTTTTTAGCATTCTCTGAAATGGTGTTCGTGACAATATTGGCTGTGAGTACAGTATTTTGAAAGGAGTTGTCAGTACAAATCGTTTGAACAATGCGCTTTTCGTGTCAACTGTGTGGGATCACTGTTTGCCTGGGATAACATTTGATTTGGCAAGGTACATCCCGGATTGACAATGGGATTAATTAATGGCGGAAATACTAGCATTGACTTGCTATTGTTGGTCTGGGTACGATCGAGACCAGTTTTACATTGTGTTTGCAGTAGCAGGAATAAACATAGTTAACACCAGTGTCCTAAATAAATATGTTTTCGGTGTCGGTACATATTCGCAATGGTAGTTTTTAATTATTATTTCACTATTTTAAGAATATTTATTGCCCGTGTCAAATGGCTTAATCTATCAGATGATTATACTTAATATCAGGATAGGCCGAAATTGCATATTGTTCGCTCATCATATACACTTTGTACGATTTCTATGCATTGCCAAAATAGAAAAAACCATTATTCCTCTTCTTAATTAAATTACGTTAACCCATCATTCCCTTTATTGGACACTCTTCTAGAGGTATCATATTAAAACAAAAAATAGAACAAAACGTTCGCAATTAATCATTCAAATTAACATAAGTTCAACATTTATTTTTATTGTTTTTAAAAACAGTTAACTTTTAGATTTCAAATTCCTAATATCAATTTTTATTAGAGAGTTGATTTCGTGATATAACCACGACATAACCACAATATTTGTGAAGCTATATAACCACACTCACGATGACTGAAGCGGAACTGAGCGCGACGAAAAAGAGAGAGTAGGCGAGCACCCAGAGCCACGCCAGCACCAGGTTGTTCTGGAAAAAAAGAAATAATGCAAATAGTTTGATAATTAATGTAAGAACGAAAAAGGTATAACAATGTTAAAACATCCCGAGATCATATTATTCATAATTCACTGTGAATGATAATGATATCTGAATGTATTATATCAGTTTCTATTCATGCAAAAATGCGGTTTCTATGGCATATTCCAATGCTTTACGCTATGTACTCAGAACGTAAAGCACAGGAATATACCATAGAAACCGCATTTTTGGCATGGCATATAGTACCTTATTTTAGTTAAATCAATAACCGAATAAAATATGCTAGGATGTACCTGAGCAAAGAAGTTGGTGGCCCGGTCCCACTTGACGTGGCCAATGAGATGCAGCGTTTGATGCAAAAGGAATCCGACCAGACCAATGGTGATTCCGATCATGCCCATCATAAGCCAGCGGTCCCAGTCCAACCTATAAAAGAGGGAGCATTATACTCGACAAGAGAAGTGAGGGGTGAGGAACACTGAGGGGATGAGGGTGGGGGTGATGTTGAGAAGGGTTGCGGTATCCGACCAGACCAATGGTGATTCCGATCATGCCCATCATAAGCCAGCGGTCCCAGTCCAACCTTTAAAATAGATGAACATGCATCAGTAAGTACAATGTAGGAATGGAAGGGATGAGAGCAGATAGATACGGGGAAGGGATATTCCGCTCGGCCAATGGTGATTCCAATCATACGCATCATAAGCTAGCGGTCCCAGTCAAACCTGTAAAAGAGGGAGCATTATATTCGATAAGAGAAGTGAGGGGTGGGAAACACCGGTGGGTGAGGGTGGGGGTGATGTTGAGAAGGGATGTGATATCCGACCAGACCAATTCCAATCATGCCCATCATAAGCCATCGGTCCCAGTCCAACCTGTAAATAGAAAAAAACAGGCATTTATCACTGTGAATGGATGGGATGGAAAAACGGTAGATACGGAGAAAGGGATGTTCCACTCCAATGGTGATTCCGATCATACCCAGCATGAGCCCAGTCCAATCTGTAAAATAGATGAACATATATCAGTAAATAGGAATGGAAGGGATGAGAGCAGAGTAGATACGGGGAAGAGATATTTCCGCTCGGCCAATGGTGGTTCCGATCTTTCACATCATCAACCAACGGTCCCAGTCCAACCTACGGCAAATCATATACATGTATGAGATATTAAACAATTGGTAGTTCTAAGCAGAATATGTGTTAGAAGGGAATTTCAGGGGCTAGGTCAATTCCGATCATACCCATCATCAACCAACGGTCCCAGTCCAAGCTACGGATGAAAAGGAGAGTGTATTAATTAATAAGGGGAGGGGGTGCATGTGGGCCTGGTGAGGGGGAAGTGCGAAAAAGTGAAAGCAGTATCCAGCATATTTTAGCCGGTCGTGATTCCGATCATACCCATTATTAACCAACGGTCCCAGTCCAACCTACGACAAATCCTAAACATATATGAGACATTCATCAATTGATAGAATTGAAGCTAGAAGTGAATTTCGAGGACTAGGCCGATTCCGATCTTAGTTTTGGGAAAACATATAGATGAACAAGTAAACAAGAGTTAAACATATATCATCGGGGTGTAGTTTCAGTAGGTGACTTGAGAGAATGATATTCATAATGAACCAACACTACAATCTTAGAAGCTCTAGATAAAGTAGTGGTCAGGAGGATAAGAAGCGGTACCAGGGGGACATGAGAGATCTTGGTGGTCAATCTTGATGTTTATCTTGACTAAATTACCAGAGGAAAGGGTATGATATGAACGATTATAAGTAAGATGCCATATATAGGTTTATGGATACTTCGGCCCCTACAACTTCGGCCCCTACAACTTCGGCCCCTCCGATAAAGACACTTCGGCCCCTTTTGGACACTTTTGCCCCTACAACTTCGGTCCCTACAACTTCGGCCCCTACAGCTTCGGACCCTTTTCAAATCGTGAAAACGTTAATATAAAACGCTTTTTATTTGGTAAAATTCAAATATTTATGCTTTTTGTCAGCTCCAATACGTAAAAACGCGCATTATAAGAAAACTTATATGTATATTTGTGTATTTTGGGTCGAGACACTTCGGCCCCTACAACTTCGGCCCCTACAACTTCGGCCCCTACAACTTCGGCCCCTGGTTTTACTAGGAAAAGTTTTGATGAAAGATAATATTCTTTATGACTAATCTTTATTTGTTTTAAATCATATATTTCGCAAAACACAAAGCGGTATTAAATGTTCAAAACCGCCCAGCCAAATTTATAATTTGTTCATCAACTTAAACGATTAACCTGATTTCAATTAAGAATAATTTCATTTTTAGTTTAATAATTTTAACACCCAAACCTAAAAAATGATAAATAACTAACATTAATGAGGGGCCGAAGTTGTAGGAGCCGAAGTTGTAGGGGCCGAAGTCGAGGGTCCGAAGTGTCTTTTCTTAGGGGCCGAAGTGTCTTTTACTTTTGGCATTAGGGGCCGAAGTTGTAGGGGCCGAAGATGTAGGGGCCGAAGTTGTAGGGGCCGAAGTGTCCAACCCCCATTTATACATGACATTTTGGACCAGTTGAAATTGAGATGAGCAATAACTGCCACACCAGGTGAAAGTTTAGCACATGTACAACCACATACATGTAAGATGTAAGTACATGTAACTTCGTGGATTTTCGCGGGAGCTATTCTTAGTACACGGCGCTGGGATTTAGCCGGAATGATAAATGAATAAAACAATGCATATAAGGGTAAAGAACAATAGATGCGATAGAAATACATGATATCAGGAACGTGAAAGCTAGTATGAACCTAATTTTTGTTACCTTGCAGGTTGTCGCTGGAGCCATTCCTTATACACAACGCTGTGACTGGGCAAGTAGTCGAAGCTGTCGTGGGATGCCAGGATTTCGCGCTCGCTCTTCGTGTATTTGTGCGTTGTGTAGACGCTCTCAAAGTCACGACCCTGTAATGCAAGAAACAAAGTGGTAGATTATACATTTACTAGTTATTCCAAGCAAGCCCTCGTGATACGCTACGCAACGCCTAGATGGTTGTAAAAGCTGGGAGGACCATTCCTTGACATGCACTTGTCTTGATCACGAACGAAATACCTCGGAATTTATAAAAATTCGCGAGATGTGAGGCTCTATATTAATGTATACGTATTTATGAATGATACACGAATAAACAATATATATATTTTAACTAGCCCTCAGAGGGCGTTGTATAATTTACATGAGCAGCTTGTTTCGGTTACCTTAAAGCTATTTATATATTCCGTTTATTCAATACGTGACAACTACAATATGAGCAAATAATTCTGAATAAAACTATATATTATTTTGTTGGTAAGCGTTCTTTAATGATGGCCGAACCATGCCCTTAACTGCATTCACAATCGCCCACAGAACGAGCAAATTCAACACTGAACAAATATAAACAGACTTATGTCTTACTTAATTTCTCTATGGATAAAACATACACCTAAACAATACCAACAGCCGATATCAAGTTCTATTGGCTCTTTTATCAATACGTATAAAATGTAAGGAAAATCCGGGTGCAAAAGTACAGACATATGTTTCCTTTTTACATGTTTTTAAATCCAATCCAAACCTGTTTGAGATTTGCTCGCGTGGCGTTGATTTTAATGAAGGTCTATGTCCTATCGCGGGAAAAAAATGCAAGACAACGGAAGCATTTAAGAATTCATTTAAATGGATGAAGTTGCTCATTTACATAATCTTTTATTTAGGCATTTTTAGGCATTGACGACCCTGAATTGATGCAAAGTTTAAATAATAAAATCATGCAATAAATATAATTAAAACCTCAGGGTAGAAAAAAAAAACAAATGTGAGCAATATACTTCACTTCTCTATTTCTTATCAATTTCAGTTTGGTGATCACCCTTCGGTTATTTATGCTTTTAAACTCATCTAGATGAACAACAGAACCTGGTGCTGAGTGCCTTTAAGCAAATGCTCATCGGGTACATTCTAAATACTGGTGTGATGTGACGTCACTTAAACTTTCATTATGTGACGTCACAGTTATGTGATTGAGTCCATAAAGTCAAAACTTAAGTGGCATTGGAACGAATTTAAACGAAGCTATTCAACGGGTCTGATCTATTAGAGCCATCCTACACTTGCTGGCTGACAGAAATATATATATTTCGGGAAAATAAACAACCATGGTGCAGTGTTTCGATACATCTGACATATCAACAACATAGTTCCGCTTTATATTGAAATACAGAGAATTTTGTGACGCTGCCATGACGTATCCACTCAATTTGAAGAATCACTCAATATTTAATTACACCGACAAAAATAAGTAAATAAGTAGATAGAAACCATGAAGCGAAGGCTCAGTGCAGTTGATTTGCTCCAGGCTCCGTCGTAAACAAACATTAACCGAACACTCGGCAATAAATAAATCGCGTTTATCGAATTTCCGGGCAAAGTGAATCGGAGCATGGGCGGCCAATTTGGGGCAGTAAAACACAATCCTGTTTTGACGCGGCGAAATCCTCATACATTTGTTGTTGATTATGCCACTAAAAGAATCTCTTTGCATCATCGTTTGCAATGAATTAATCGATTAGCCCGTCATAATATTTTGATGGACCGGACAAAAACGACAAGAGTTACAAACTGTATCGTGAAAGCGGATGTGAGAATCCAAATGAAGCATTAAACTACCCAGACGCAAAGGGACACTAACAGTAACATATCGATTGTATTTCACCTCTCAAACCTATAAACATCGATGGTTGGGACTCAAGGAATCGAGGCCGGGTTTGGTTTTGTTAATAAATGCATTAGATTGATTAGATATAATGGAATTCATATAATTGTATACTTAGATTTTTTTTGGAACGCTACCATACTATTACCGCACTCGACAAAATAATTCAAATAACTTAATACTCAAAATAAAGTTTATTTTGGTGCAGCTAATTCCCATGATGCTTAAAAAAACTCCACCGGGTTCGGAAAGATGACATACACGGAGAACAGATGAAGAGCACCTCACGAGCTGTTCCCCATAAAAGCTGTTCCCCACCAATTTCCAACTGGCTTGGAAAATTTGAGAAAATCCATTCTAGCTTGGAGATTTGAGCAGTTTGGGGAACACCTTTTTTGATAATTTCTTAATTTAAACAATAATTAGTGAGAATAATCATTTCGAAATTGATTAAACCTGCTTGCATTTGTCTATTAAACTGCTATTTACAAGATATAATATGAAATTTTGTTATAATCATCATTTCAATTTTCCAAAAAGGTGTTCCTTTTTTTGTTCCAAGCTGGCTAGAAGAGGAAAAACAGCCCAGCTGGCTTGGAAAAAAAGAACACCTTTTTGCAAAATTTAAATGTTTAAATACAATTAATTTGTTGTTCTTCGTAATTGTAATGGTGTTTTAAGTTGATTTTGCAACATTTTGAAAAATATGTCGTGGGGTGCCCTTCACAGATAAATTTCATCAGTCAATCGGTTCCATAATTAAATCACAGAATAGCTCATGGGATTGTGTCTTTTTCCGGTATTCCTAGCGATCGGCTTGAATCATAATCACAAAGGAGACGAATGTAAGGGTATTAAGTCGCTAATCCCAGTTCTTATACATTTATACAGAGTCAGTTTCAATTGGATGCTGATTTCTGTTGCTGACCTTATGTAGGAATCTGATATGTTAAACACGGAAAGCAGTTTTATTTTCGAAAAGTATAATTATGACGCAATATCGCGCACTTAACTTTTAAACATAAAGCGAGAAGAAAAAAAGCGAAGGGCAACCCACGACACATTTTTCAAAAAGTTGTTTTATCACCTTAAAACAACTTTATTAAGACGATAACCCTTTTTGAACATGTTCCTTTTCTCCAAGCCAGCTTAGCTGTTCCTACTTTTCTAGCCAGCTTGGAGCAGAAAAGTAACACCTACGAGCAAATACAATTAATATGCAATTAATTATTCTGATGAATTATTACAAAATAGAGAAATTTATCAAAAAAGGTGTTCCTCATACTGCAAAAATCACCAAGTTATAAAGAATTTCCTCAAAATCTCCAAGCCAGTTTAGATTATGTGGGGAACACCTTATGTGAGGAACAGCTCGCGGAGAACACTTCAAAAGCAATTGAGCCAACTATACTCATTAGTCGCCTGTTAAAAAGCACATTTCACACCAGTATAGTATATAAACTCAAATTATCTCATTTGATGAATAATACTGCGTATGCACAGCTGAGAAATAAGGCCGAAACATCAATGTATTTCTGTCGCTAGGCTACGTCATCATTCTACTACCGAACGGTAGATCACACAAGCAAAACCCGACCCAAGTAGGAGTAGCATCGGGAAGGTTTGATGGTAATTTGTGATTCTCCATAAAAGCCAATCACCATGAGTCAGATAGACTCGATAGACAGGGCCGGACAAGGCATGCCAAAACCTGAGGAGGGTTAGGGGTCATTTCAATATGGGATGGTCGTTGTTTGTGCCTTTTTATCAGGCTAAACTAAATTTGAAAATTGACAGGATAAATAATAACAGATATGTTGCAGTAGGGCAAGGGTAGTTGATATAGCTCGTATGACTCATCCGTGCAAGCTAGGACATGTTTCATGTTTGTTGCTGGCGGGGTAGCGGAAAAACCAATGAGGTCATGGGTACACCGAACGACTGATTATG
>LQRL01030197.1:38289-48344 GCA_001703475.1 Hydroides elegans
ATTGACAAATGAACTAAATCAGTTGATGGGCATTTTTGTTTTCTGCTGGATTAGGATAGGCACAAACGTCAAGTTTGAAAGAAACGTTAAATCAGAGTTATGTGAGGCCAGAGTTTATTATTTCGATAAATAGTAGATTACTATGTAAAGAGCGAATTAATTATTTAGATAAATATCAGGGTTCGTCCGAGAGCGCGTTTTTGCGTTATTTTTCACACCAAAATCCTGAAAAACGCACGAAAATCAAGGGTGCGCGTTTCAAAAACGCATGTTGAAAAGAAAAAACGCATGAAAATTATGGACACGCGTTTACGTTTTTAATTTTTTGATTTGATTAAACCGTATTTACATCGGATGTACCTATATTTCAGGATAATGGTACCCTAGAATTACATATGTGGCATATGATATACTTTAAAAATCGGTCGCGCCTTCGGCGCTTGCTTTTCAATAATAGTGAAAGTAAGCAAATCGGAGCCTAGATAACAGGCGAACTCGGGTTATGGTGTATCATTATTTACATGCCTGGGCGCACTGGTTTCTATCAGTGAAGTTTTCTGAATGCATTGTGCCCACGGGAGCAAAAATGTTGAGTGCCAAATACATCCCTGTTTTTTAATACCCGAAAAAAATAATGTATAGAGCCCTTATATCATTCCTTTCTTCTTATTCAATCAAGCTTTACTGACTCAATAATACATATAAATTAAGAAACTGAAGGATTTTCCTAAACCTTTACTGCCATTTCGTAGCCTGATTATTTCTGTCGTCTATAAATAAGAGTATTTATTTATAAAGGTGTTTTCTTTTTGAGCGAAATGTGAATTTAAAGCTGAACCATATAAAACGCACTCTGCGAACAAAAAACGCATCAAAATAGAGGGTGCGCGTTTTAAACGCGTCGCCGAGCCTCCCTTGGACGAACCCTGAATATCAAGTTGCTAAGTATGTCGAAATAAGTATATATAGCTTGCACTTTCCTGTCGTAAGTTAACGAGGTAAATATATAAATAAATATAAGTAATTTGACGACGGGTTACACATAGAAAAGCAGAAGTTGAGCCACGCCATTGAGGCATACTTTATAGTGCAATTTACAGTTCCATATCCATAAATTAAGTTAAATATATATATATTCTTACATTTAGAAATCAAAATCGCTATTATGATATTGTTTTCAAGATCTTTTAGGCATATTTCAAGAGTAAGTGTATTAGAACAGTATTTGATGTAAATGTATTAATGAATAAATCAGGACTTATATTTGAATTAGAATTCTATGAAACTATTTTTTTACCAGTTATAATATTTAAATAGAAACATAACTATTAAGACCAAATATGAATTCATCTGATCACATACATTCATGGTTTTAAGTATTGTCAATATTCGACCTTGTGACTACCATAACAATAAATGTCCATTTCTGCCCCTTTCTTTCCACTCACAGAAAAGTGTTGTGTAAGCTGGGCCTGCAATTATCACCGGAAACGATTCGCGGGATAGCACAGAGCTACCCGTGGGTCATTGAACACGTGCTCATGCGCATACGGGACAAGATCGATGACTACCTGGCCAAACAAGGCATGGTAAGTGAAACCCCATTTTTCAAGATTTTTATAACCATGAAGATAAATATATTAATTACATACAACTTGAAATAGTAACAAAATGGTTTGGTAAGCGAAACTAAATTCTCATGGTGTCATAATAATTTCCTGGTCACACGGGACGGTATGTTCAAAATGGTTCCCGTGTGGCGGCTAAGCCCTTAAAAAAGTAACCAAACTTGATATTAATGTAACGATTTTGTTATATAACATGGATCAGAATTTCTCATGACTTATATTTAATCTCAACGCAAAAATATTGAGGTAGCTACCTTTTTTATGCACAGAGGCCTTCATTTGACTGTTTCAGAATCCACAGGAGTCGGACTATTATGACCAGCCAGAAGTGGACCAAAGAGGTATACAGCCATCTCCACTTTACAGAGACATTTTACGTTTTTAATGAATAGGCATATAAACTTTACTATCGCAGTTATATTTGTTGACTTCTTTAAGTTCAATAGTTTTTCTCAGATATGAATGGGTCATGACGAAATCCAATCCATTGAAACATAGAAGTTTAACACAAATCTTATCGCTATGCCTATACGCGCTTTCAATAGAAATACATGTATTTTTCAATTCTTTATTTGTAATAATATCATAGATAACTTTTTACAGTCAATTATTTTTTTTGTAAAACCTATCTACAAAATGATTTATTATTTTTTCTGGAAATTATTTGATTAATTACTTTTATATTAGAACTATTGCTTTCGATATGATTGATTTTTTTCCTCTTTTGAACAGGAGATGCGTTTGCTTCGCCAGCAGGCGTGAGACGCGGACGGTTGTCGCAACGAGAAGATGACATCTACAGGTGATATTATCATTTAAGAAAGTTGAGCACAGTTTACATACGATTAAATGTAATAGGTATAATCAGATTAATCTTATAGTGTGAAATATTTAAAATTTTCACAATCTTGGTTACAGAGCATGCTCGTTGATTGAACGTTCGGTAAATCTGATGTATAATATCGCAAAATCTGATAATTTGCGACAGGAATTTGGGTATCAGATTATTTGTTGTCGATTATACAATTTATTTTGGTTTAATTTGATGGACGCTGTTCAATAATAAAATGAAGCATGGGTGCAGGGCCGGTGAGAGACGTTGTTGGAGATTAAAGGCCCCTGTTTCATTAACATAGGAAATTTAAACGGCGATTCATGTCTATTTTTTCAATCGTTACAGTCCATCATGGTCTGAGCCAACGAGTGAGCCCGCTCGACGTCACGTGTCACCGACGAGAAAGAAGGGAGAACTGGTGCCTGCGATTCTATTGGTGGAAAAACAACGGGAGAGCGATCTCAAGGAAGAAACTATTGTGGTAAGAGCGAAGATTTAATGATACATTATAGGAAAATTGTAGAGTTACTATATATGTTTGAGGTATACATTTATAAATAAATAGGTTCATCTTTAAGCAATTTGTAACATTGTTTTTATTGCATTTTCCTGTTAAGGTTCCTTTTACTAAATAGAGAGTTTGTAAAAAAATCATTACGTCTTAAATTTGTCAGAATTAATGTTCTGCTATGTACTAGCGTTATCATACAATTCACGCTCTGTTTGGATTTAGCCAACATACATGTTGCTTTATTATCAAAGCAAATAAAAGAATGGAATATAACATTATTTCTTTTTCCAGATGCTGAATCAAAAGATAAAGCGCCTCGAGCATTTAATGACATTGAAAGACGTAAAAATTGAGGATATGAACATTCAAATCCACGAACTAAAAGCGGGTAAATACAAAACATCGCCCAGCCAATCTCCAAGACACTCACCCCATCACTCACCTACGGCCCAACGAAGGCTACAAGCGCAGTCACGGCGGAGTCAAGATAGGTTTCTGCAACCTGAGTGGAAATAAGTATAAATATATAAATGAATTAAATCAGTTTGACGAGGGGCCACACATAGAAAAACAAAAGTTCGAGGATCGTCATTTTTATAAAATTAAGGCACTTTTTTTCGTTCGGCTCAAGCACAGAATCTTTGTCACATTAAAAGCCTGCTTTATTTCGAAATTCACAGTTCCATATCCAGGTAAAAGAGCTCTTTGCAGTCGAAAATAATTATATAATCGTGTCCATTCTCAGCAACATTTAACACTCCCATACACACGAAGGCTTCAAGCACAATCACGATGGAGTCAAGATAGGTTTATGCAACCTGAGTGGAAATGAGTAGTGGCACCAAAGAAAGTTCGATGGTGTTGAGTTGAGTTGGTTGTGATGGGATCTTTGGTGGATAGAGTATGTTATGTTGATGTGCAGGATGTATTCGGGAGTTTTTCGAATGAGATATGTTCAGTAATTAAAAGAGGGAAAAACAGTGGTTGTTATATTTTAAAAACCACATAGAAGTTATTAAAGATACATATATTAGCAACGTCTTAGTTATTTCATTTCCGTATAAGGGCTGAAAACACAACAATGAAGAATTAAACAACAATTAGCAATGTAGATTCCTCATTATAGTATGGACTTCATCAGGAATTTGATGAATGCATTTTGAACCAAATAAGATGCATTTTTAAAGAAGAGCTTAAAGATATTATGTCACGGCTTCCATTCGGTATTTTGCTTAACTGTGGATGTGATATTTGTCATCCTTAAAATAATTTTCAAATTATTTCAATGTATCCATTTTTCATGTGTATGGTATTGATGTAGTGATAATTAATATATTTTACATTACTTATCGACGTATAAAATACTATTTTAAAGCATGAAATCCTATATATGAGATTTTGCAAAACACCTTAAGATAAAGTTTCAATGGCTTATCTTACACCTACACGTGCGTATCACTGAGTTAAATGTTTTTATATCAACCTATTTGTTGTTTAAATGCATCTGTATATTTTTGCACATTTATTGTTACACTTTATAATTAATTATATTGCATTAGTGCAGGAAAAGCAAATTATTTCCGACAGTGTTGAATGATATAACATGATTCAGAAACGGATGTTTTTATTCTGGTTGAAATTGTCAACAACAAAAACTATCCATATCATTCTAAGGGGGTTTTTGTGCCTCAATGTTATAGATTTAAAAATGAAGGCATGTTTAATTTATTATAAAAGTATATTCAAGGATACATTAAACTAAAGTATTATGGTTTTCTGTGATATTAGCATATTGTGAATGATTTTTTAGTGAGTTTTTCTTCACCATATGTTTTTCTTTCACGAATGCGAAGGTTTTACATTATATAACCCTGAATATATAAACTCACAGAAATGTGGTCAACATATCACAATATATATGTCTTGATATTTTAGATTGGTAATTTATATAACTATTTATTTCATATACATTGTATCAAGAAACATGCAATCAAAGGTACAAAACTATAACAAACTTTATGTTATCGGTGAAGTTTGTGACCTTCAATTTCTAATTTCAATACATATAGTGAGGGTAGTTTACTATTTTTTAAAATTAGCCTTGTAGCATACTAATACGAGTACGTACTTTGAATGTGTAGCTCCGTTAAATCAATTCCACACTATATGTTGAGCTACAGTCGCGCGCATTACTAACTTTTCGTGGCAAACGCTAAACGTTAAACGCACAAACGCTAAACCCTAAAACGCTAAACGTTAAACGCACAAACGCTAAACGTTACACGCTAAAATCTTAACGTTACACGCTAAACTCAACGTTTAACGCTAAACCATAACCACTCACATGTGGAGGGGTATATATAGGACATCATTATGTGTGGTTATCATCACATCTAGAATGCTCTTTCATCGAACGCTTAACGTTAAACGCACAAACGCTAAACGTTAAACGCTATATTCTGATCTTGCAAACCCTTAAACGCTAAACGCTAAACGTTAGAGAAATCGAGAAGTTAAGCCTGCGCGCCACTGTAGGTAAAAACCGGATGTATTTTTTATGAATATTCAGTATTTATAACAGAAATAAGCAGATCCAGGTGATATGCTTTGAATATAGTTTACGACTGTTTTGTAATAGAGTGATTATAATTTTATAAATGATGTCCTTTTATTATACCCTCGAATTCATTACCAGATGATAAGCCCGTTTTCCGGTGATTGCCAAAAAAAAACATACTTTATGAAAATATTTTTGAACGACTTATTTGTCATGTCTTTTAACTTCTTTATGTTATCATAAAAAATACATTGTACTCTGAAAGGATTTCAATGAGAATTATGCAATTGTACAATTTCCCGATTTCAACCTTATTTTCATATTCAGAATCTATATACTTTATATGGGGCTGTTGAATGACTCTGCTAAATATGCTTTAATGCTAGTCACCTATTAATAGTTCCGTTAAAAAAAGTTGCAGTGCTATTGTTACGGTTGTTTAGTTAATTATTTGATCATATAAGTTTGTGATTGAAATCGTAAATAAAGTTATGCAAAATATTTAAGACCTTCAATGAGTTCCTATTGTTTGTAAGCTTTAAACTGTTTTTCCTCCATATGTTCCCTAAAATACTTAAACAGCAGTTTCTGGAAAAAAAATTGTCACAGACATGCAACGTCATTTAAAATCATAGGTACAGGAGGATTGCTTTAATTTGGAAAAAAAAGTTATCTAAACGTTATACTGAGTTTCGTTCCTCACAAAACTTGCTCACCCACTGACAAAAGAAAATGCTTAAAATTGTTTTTGACGTCGCGCGGCATCTTGTAAGATGACTCTCACTCGATAAAACGTCGTGCGACGTCAAAAATACGTCGGGCTTTGCAAGGATGATCACCACAAAATATAATTTACTTGTAGATATAAATGACGCTACCTCAAATTTCAGATTTCCTCTTATATATTTGACTTTCAGTAAAAACAAATCATGTTCAAATAATACAAAAATAAAACGTTATTGCAATGTTGGCTTTTAATACCCCTTTTTAATGTAGAAAGTGTTGTTGAATAACTTGTAGTGATCAGTTTCTTGTTTCGTTTTTGCATACACGCGACCCCTTTGTTAAGTAGTTCACTTATTAAGGGCACTACTATAAAGAAGGGGGTTTTACAAAGCAAAATGACAGCTGTCTTCTGAATGCAGAATCGAATGCGAAACATAAAAATAATTAGCTATCTGTTAGCATTGAAAATGGCTATATTTATTTTATGAAGATGCAATGTAATTAAGCTTCTATTCCATTGTTTTTGTGATATGTGCCTCATTCCTATTGTGATAGTTGAATGAACTTTGCTTAGCATCTCCCTGAGAAGAACGCAGCTAATAATCGCACGACGAGTAAAAGCAACTTGTATTGATTCACCAAAAGCCAGCATGTAGCTGTGAGGTCACAATGTATTGGGCCTTCTCAGTTCTGATATTGCATTGGGTGTGTAACTGCAGTGCTCATTTTACAAGATAAAAAAAAACAAGGTTTTGTAGTAAAGTAAACAAGGAAGTTTGCTAACACATGATTAAATGTGTTGAAATTTTAAAGACGATAATTGTATTAACATATGCGTAAATTCATATGCTTGGATAGATTATAAGCACTGTTCGATTAAACTCTGCTCGATGGAATTATTTCCGGGTCTAAGCGGCAAAAACATGGATAGGATAAGGAATTATCTACAACTAGATATATGTTGTGATTGAAAAAGAGTCATAGCAAAACAGTGAGCATATCTTTCAAGATTAAACTAGTGACCGAAGAAACTTAGAAATATAAAACTTGAAAATGTGTCACACATGCATTGTCGTGCTGCTATTAGGGTTCGCGTCCCTCAAATATATATGCGCACAGAGTACAAATGAACCACCCTCAACGTTTAGTGCACCGGATACCGAGCGTCGCGTCTTGTCACAGCCATATAACGCTTCAATATGCCGATTGATACCTAAGGAAATACCCGGTGAACCACCGATTGTTTCCACGATTGAGCGGAAGATCAAATCGGGCACAAAACTGATCAAATACGATGTTCAATTCCCCGATTACGGTTCAGACCCGCTTGAAATCAACGCGACCTCCGTTTATAAACCACATCAGTGGGAGCGCGTATTCGGCGACCACGGGAAAACGCTTTTGTCGCTTGCGTTCAACTACGATATACTATCACTGCAAATGCTGACGTTCGGCGTAGAGGAAATGACGGTCAACGTAGCAGACGACCCACCCATGTGTTTCCGGGAACAGGACGATGACACAAAACGCGTGATTATCCGCGAATTATTGATTAGTGATTTCCGGGGTTTGGATTCAGAAACGCCCGGTTATGTACCGGATGAGAATTATCTGTGTCAACAGCTGGTAATAGAGGATGAACATGGGTATGCTGATTTTAAATACGAATGCTGTTCGGTTTCAGAAGAAAGAGACAGTGTGATCGGATGTCATCGTGAACAGCAGGATAAATGGATAAGGTTTCTATACATGCTTATTTTTGTTCTCAAATTAGCCTTCTTTCTCCTCGGTCCACTGGTTCTGCAAAAATGGATTTACCATGCTTCGATTCGCAAGGCCGACTATACGATCAAATTGGCCGATCCGCTTAATAAAACGCTTGTAGTAAAGAAAATCCGATCGGACATGGATAGTAGCAATGTCGTTGAACCGCGGAAGGATTTCCCGGGACAGTTCAGTTAATTCAAAGAAATCGTCAAAGCATTACCTTCGGACGAAGTAGTTCCGGTGAATATTTCGCGCCTTCATATTCAAGTGGACCACAAGGCTTTGATGGACGAAAAATCCGTCCCAACGGGTTTGCTCTACTACCTTTGGACCAATTTCTTCCAATGTGGACTACGGCGATACGAACCGTTTCTTTCATGTTGCAGAGAGAGTATCGTGGGAAGTTGGGACGCTCGATTTCTCTGGCTGAAGCTGTTCAAGCATGGTTCTGAATGCAATAAGAGTTGCAGGAAATATTTGTCATGGGGTCATATCACTGGATTGATTGGCGGATTAATATTAATGGCTTCCGTTGCTGCGCCCTTTGCTTTACGCGTAACGATATATTATCTGTATGAGGAACCGGAAATCCAAGCCCGCAAAGAGGCTATAGAGTCTCTTGGCTTAAATGAGCGCATTAGTGAAAACCTCTTTCACTATTTCACACCTACGCATGGTTTAATGATCACTCTCTACATAGGCTACGTCGTGTCTTTTCTCTTATTGGCTTTCTACCAGAAATTCGAAGTTGATACATTTGAGGAAATCGTGCTGGGCTCGCTGCAAGATCTGCGCAGCATATCGCGACTTGAATGTGGACGTCTCTTGATATCGCATCTGCTGTTACCATTCGAGAAATTCGGTTTATGCGGCGGCGCGATCGTTGCTTGTATCTACTGGGCATTTGCACTTCCACTTTGTCTTATAACGATCCTTTGGTACTGTTTACCGACTTTGTACTTAACGGGCCGATTCACGATTCAATCCCGCCCCGTATTCGTGAAATACTCCGCTTTGCCTTACGTTCCGAAATATCAAACCTCGCCCGCGAAGAACCACTGGGCCCTCGAGAGTCTGTCACTGGGTATCACGTCGATTGAGTCGTGTATGATGCTGAATAATATTAGTCCCAATACGAGGGATGAGAGGCCGCCTAGTTTCTTTTCGACGAATCCGTGCAAGAATATCAAGTGCACGTCGCATGCTATCTGGACGGAGCTCACTAAGGTATGAATTAATTAATGTGCATTTGTATTATTTTAAAAGTTAAACCGGTAAGTGTTAACTGGAGATTAACGTCTTGGTAGCATTTTAATGCAAGTTTGCTCGACGTTGTGCTATGTTGTGATTTTTTTACTGAAAATCGAAAAGCATTTAAGGTTGTTTAATGTGATTTTCTTAAATGACGTCCATCATTAATTTTAAATCTCTTACCTTTTACATATTTAATTATGTTTCCTCTTTCTTTTTATTACTAGGTTTTCGTCGGTCTTATGTGCATCGTCTGGATGTTTTCGGTGCTCGTCATGTATGCCGAATGCTTTGGTTTCATCATTGAAGGGTTCGTTATGATCATGATGGGGGCCGTTGTGAACGCAGGCAGCGCAGCCAATTACATTATGGTTAGCTTCTGGGCCATAACGTACTCAGTCAGTTGCTACAATGATGCCTACGAACGCTATATGAATCTGAATGCTAAGGTGTTTGAGTATATCAAGGAAAAGCAGGGTGATGATATTAAGAAGTTGACCATTATGAGGGAGAAAAAGCAGCGATACACGGCGTTTAAGTATTTCACGAGCGAGGATATTCAGAGGGAGACCCAGATTGAGATGGAGGCTGATAGAGAAAGTATTGATGAAGTAAACACTGTATTGGGTCGATCGATTGAAAGACAAGTCTCACGTGATATATCATACGAAGATAGCATTGAATACATTGACGGCAAATTGCACTGGAAAATCCATCATCTCATTTTGTTTGTTGACAAGAAGGATGCACCGCGCATACCACGTGATCTGTTTGACGAGA
>LQRL01030208.1:0-16505 GCA_001703475.1 Hydroides elegans
AAGAACGAAAGCGGTGAATGAGATAAGCGAGGTGGCGGAAAAGGCTTCTAGTTGGTTGTGGCTAAGAAGATCAGAAAGCCGATGGGAGCAAAATAGCTGATATGTCTCGCGTGGGGATTGCGCAACCCCCACGGGCACGGCGGATAGAGATTGTATGATGATTAAAGTGCCGAAACAGTCAAGGACGTCCGCTTCATCACTGAGGACGAGACATGTGTAGCAGAGAAAGATACTCTGTACTAGTGAAATATAAAAGAGTGCACTGGTGTCATTTCCCCGGCGCAGTGTTCAAGATGTAGAGCGCCCGAGGGCGCTTAATCTTAGAGCGGGATATACATCCCCACCATTCATCTTTCAATTATGCCACTTGCGACCTGAAAATCCGCCGTGCGACCTGCGTTTTTCAGCAGGTCGCACGGCTGCGACCTCGAATTTAAGTTAAGGTACAGGCCTGACAAAATATCATTTTGAGGAAAACATGTTCATCATATTACAGTTATAATAAGAACAGGTCACTCGAAAAAAAACACTTGATTCTAGACTTGTTAAGGTCCGGAATGTTAAGGTATAAGGGCTAAAGCGAATATTGTTATGGCAAGGTTACGTATCATATATGACGATAGTTGCGGTAGTTCATTTCAATATTGAATTGAGAGCTTAAAAATATCCAAATGACCTCGGAAAAGAGGCATTACCTTGGTGTCATAAATGATATCTCTCCAATCCTTACACACAAGTGGCAAATTCAAGTACAAATCCAAAATGGGAAGGCGACACAGTACGTTTTCCATTACTTCAAGCGGCAGGCGTTCAAAATATTGCACATCATCATTGTCGCTATCACTTTCGCTATCAATCGTCACACGTGACGTCTTTACGCCCATGCTGAGCGGATCCGGTCGAGCGTCCATTTTGGAGTACAAGAAGGCGTTGTCCCGATTGAATGTCGGCGCTTTCTTAGGTTTCTTTTTCTTACTGGAACTGGATTTTGGTGTGTTTGTTTTTGTGCCGTTTGGCTTTTGGGCCTGGAATAGTTTCGTTGTGATGTCGTTTTTGGTCAGGGTTGTATCTGATTTAGGTGGAATTGTTTCTGATGGGCATTCCTCTTCTAACACCTTCTGGGGAGTGGTTGGGACAGAGTAATATAGAATACTGCCTTTTCCTGAAAGACAATTTAGAACAGTTCAAGAAACAATAGACCGTGAACTAGTTTATATGTAACTGACGTGTAATAGGCGGTATGACAGAATTGTTACTTAGTGGAACTTAACATGAAATATAAATACATGTTGCTATAACCAATCGCGCGTTTTACAAACAAAGTTAAGATTTTACATTAATCATCTAAAGATAATTTAATAGGCAGAATTTACCTTTCTTAATTGGTGACCTCAAAACACTCTTCTTTGGTTTAGGATACGTCTTTGGTTGACTATACCCAGCGGAATGAGTAGAACTCTCTGAACCCTGAGACGAACTTGTTCCTTGTGACGATGGTAGAAATGGTAATTCTGGATTAATAGCATTACTCGCTTTCTGAAAGCCTATTTTCATTCCAAATTTTTCGGGTGCGGTTTTCGAATTTGACACCTGTGATAAACTAGCATGACCACTTGACTCATTGGGGGTACTTTGAGAGGCACTCGGTTTCCGCCTCCATGCTGCTCGTGGATATAAGCCTCGGTTTGGGTCTTTATTCGATTTTATAACCGATGATGGTTTCGATAACGCGGCACTGCCTTCTTGAGTCTTTTCAAACTCGACTATTTCTATGTCAGTCATGTGAATACGCCTCCTCTTGGTGCTCGGTTCATTGTCCATAGTATCCACTTGTTCAGCCGATTCACTCGGACCATTGCAGGGATCCATTCTGTATCGTTCATCAATAACACAAAAACTGCATTCGTTGGGTTCTGAAAAAAAAACAAGGAAGTATTTGTGAAACACGAGCAGGCCCCAACAGCCCCCAAACTCGAAGGGGTATGTTTTTTTGTAGATTGTATGGCCAAAATGCACATCTAGGGACCAAGACCTTTCATTTGAGCCTATAATTAAGTTTCTATGACCTTCCATTCAAAAGTTCTAGCCCGTACACGCTCAAGTCTTGAAAAACCGCTATTTTTTTGGCTATTTTGGCCAATTCGACAAAGTCCGGTCGGGTGTTTTTGACCGAAATGGTCAAAAGGCACATCTACAGACCAAGACCTTTCATTTGAGCCTATAAACAAGTCTCTATGACCTTCCGTTCAAAAGTGATAAACCGTACAAGCTCATATTTCGAAAAAAAAACCGCTGTTTTGGACATTTTGGCCAATTCGGCCAACTTTCGGTGGTCAAATCTAACCGAAACTGTCAAAAGGCACATCTACATATCGAGACCTTTCCGTTTAGCCTATAACCAAGTCTCTATGACCTTCCGTTCAAAAGTTCTGGTCCGTACAAGCTAATACATGTATTTCTTTAAAAAAAAAAAACGCTGTTTTGGACATTTTGCCCAAATTCGGCCATTTCCGGTGGCCGAATCTGGTTGAAACTGTCAAAAAAAAAACACATCTATACATCAAAAACTTTCATTTGAGCCTGTAATAAAGTCTCTATGACCTTCCGTCCAAAAGTTCTAGCCCGTAAAAGAAAGCGATGACAGACTGACGAACAGCCATCCCAACTCTATAGGGTCCCAACTTTGGGGTTGGGGCCTAAAAATCTTAAACTCGTTTGATTCAATTGAGAGAGATGTGGCGCTCAAAAAACACTTATTAATGAAGAAAATGCGAGTTTAACTCGTACTGCACTATGAATTACAAGTGTACCAATTATCATGTACGATTACATTAATTATGAATCATTGAATGTCAGAAAGGACAACAATTCCTGTTTGTTTACTCGTAAGTGTTTTGGTTTCTTTAAGTGCATCCCTCATATTTGAGTATTATCGCACTTGGCCGAAGAAGGTCTAGAGTCTTCTACTGTTCGGGCTTCCCCTTCTCTTTTCGATAACACAGTGGACGGTCTTGACTCTTTAACGTGCCATGGACAGGGCCCGTACATGGCACCTCCAGCTTTACGTCCCATGCGAAGGTCTATATCCCTAGGCGAGGAGTCCGTGATGACTCAACCAGTCAATCGATAGTGCCTCCAGCGGGGCTTAAACCAGGGACCTCATGATTACTGACCTCGTACTTTTTAGTTGGTCGAAAGAGCTCTCTTATATGATAAATACAACATCAGTCTATAATTATCATCGGATTAATATAATTTACAAGTATTTTATTATCATTTGGTGGGTTGATTGCAAGCCCTGATAAATAAATTCGAAACTCGTACCAGTAATTTTACTTTAAATGACAAAAATTAACGTATTATCGCCCAAAATTTGCGATAATTTCGGATAAAAAATGAGTGATTTAATATTTGGGATACAAGTTAAGAAATATTGTATACAGATTGTTGGATATTGATGGTCATAAGTAAGGGATAACCGTTACTCCATAATATTTTGAGTTCTATTTCAAATCCGCTAAAATGAATTGCTTAAGGACACCCGCAGCATTTAAAAATTAAAGTTCGGGATATTCTTGATTTTGATCTTGATTTGATATGTTATCATGTCGTTGAGGCATTCATGCACCACACACTTGCCAAGTATAAGAAATTAATATTCCATACATGATTTGAGAAACGCTCGAACTGCTCTGGCGCTATTGTATGGTCATAAGCCTAGGTAAGGCATTCCAATCTCTAATTGTGTTTGGTAAGAAACTGTATTTATATACATCAGAGCGTTTGAAGTTAGCAGACGGGAAGTGAGTGATTGTATCTATTAGATCTATTTTGTTTTTTTTTTTAATTGTATTTTTGGTATTTTCTTTATAGAAAGTACATTTACATTCATACAGACAAAAAAACATAGACATTACAAAACAAAACCACGACAACACAAACGCTTCTAATATACTTACAATGAAAAGTTTCATCGACATAATTATTTAAAAAAAAAACTACTTCAATAGCATTGTTACGGTTCATTGTTTGAATATATATTTACAGCAAGATTTAACAAGTGTCTTGTGGTTATTCCATTTCACAGAAATGTATTTGTCAGCAAGAGTTTTTTTCGGCTACAATACATATTAATATCCTTTTCAATAGAGTTTCAATAAAAAAATGTTTCTCTTGACCTCTCGTTTCGCATATAGACATCTTAAAGGTAGAACACATAGGATGCATTAACGCTTGCAGCATCGTTAACGCATTGTTGCGTCATAACGAAAATGCGTTAACGATGCATTAGCGTTTGCACTATGCATTAAGCATTTAGACTCACATAGAAACATTCTTTGACGCAAGTTTCATCATTCAAAAATAACCATATCTACATTGTTACGTCACAATTTTGAGCGTTTCATCAATTATCATAAAAAATGGCTACTTTTGAATTGGAAAATGATAATCTATATTGGGGTCAAATTTTTACTTAAACTATTGCATTTTCTAAACTCAGATTAATAAAAGTAATCCAACGTATTGAAAGGTGACATCGGATGCTTGCCTCCTTGTTAATGCATCTTTAATGCATTTTCAAATGCTAATTCATACTTAATGCATTTTTTAATGATTGAAGCATAAAATGCATTTACGATGATGCAAACGCTAATGCATCCTATGTGTTCAGACCTTAACAATAACACACAACATATTTACTGCCTTATCATACGTTCCAAATTAAAAAACTCGTCTCTACTTAATCCTTGAAAAGTCCTACAGTTTAACGCAGAATGTAAGGTTTTTAACCTCATCTTTGTTGTATGGCATTCAAACAAAGCATGAATAATGTATCTTCTTCATTAAAATTATTCTTTTTACAATAAGTACACAGGTTTGATGTACAGATTCTACATTTTTTAGATTTAAAGCGCAGTTAACAATATTTTGTACAGTTTTGGATGGGAAAGCTAATAGCCGTGGATTTCTGGTTGTTTTTGTTTTGGCAGAGGTTTATGCTGTTTAGGATGCTATCTATCTGGTTGTTTTATGAAGGCCGTTTCGCGGGATAGATGTTGTTTCAGCAAGGGCTTTGTACATAAGAATCAATCTATTTTGCTTTCTTCTTGTCTTAAGTGTACTTAGTTTGAGTTGTCTAAGTATGTTGGTCATTTACCCCGGTTCATATGAGTAATATTACTTTTACTCAAAGGAAAATCAATCCAACGCTTTTAACATCTGGGCTAGTATATATGATCAATGAAACCAGTGGGGTTTTCTCGAATGCATTCGTTTACGGACTGGAAAATCCCCTCGTCTCAAAAACCCCGTCGTATCATCTTTATCTGGTTTGCAAATACGAGAAAGACTCAGCGTTTTGAATATTAAAAATATGAATTCAATAACTTTTACATTTATTTTAATAATAATTATAGCAAAACAGTGTATAATAGCATAGATAATTCTAAAGTAACTTTTATTTATACATTCAAAATATCTTAATATAACCTTTATATCAGCTACGAGTTGCCTTTTTGTGAATTAAAAGATATAATGATCGTGGCAATGTTATAATGATTATAATAATATAAATGAAATCAACAACCTTTATGTTCATTAAACTGGGAACAATGATAAAGCTTTAGCGCTATTTCCAAAGTCATTACTATATGTTAAGGTTACTTATCTTAAGTCTTTAAGTCCAAATATAGACCAACTCACTTTACTAGATAGACTTCTCATTTTAATTGTAATAAAAAAAAACAGAACAAATATTTCAAACAAATATTCTATAATTATTTCATTTTGTGATTTGCGAAATGTTCTAAAGTGTTAGCCACAAACTCCAAACATACTTTTCTCGAATTGAAACACTATGCCAAACTCTTTAATTATTGAAGTAAACAGCATGGTCGTTATATTATCGCCAGAATTGTGTAGCTGTCACTCAAAGCCAAGTAGGTCAACACCCAAAAACGTAACATAAACTGCTGAAGCGGTCTAATTGATTTACAAGCTATAACGAGCCATAACATGTTCGCAGATTATCCCATACGCCCGTTGGTGGCAATTGTCGCGGTAGCTAAAAGGAAAATGTCAAAGGGTACTATGTGAGAAGTCTCCTATCAGTATGGCGGTATTTAATTGCAAAACTGCTCCTCATTACCGCCTTCGCCCATTCTTTGAGATCTTTATCCGTGTCCAAGCAAACGTCAAATCACCATATTCGGACATATTTGGTTGGAAGTCGGGCATAGTGTTTAAGTCGCGTTGGCTGCCGCACGGCGAAACCGATATAGCATTTGAACCAATCGATTTGGATTCATCGTTTTTATCCCACAACTCCGACTCTATACTTTATCCTAGCGTAGGTCCCCCTCTGTCATAATTATGATGATGTAAATGATGCAAAACCATTTTGGACAACTTAAATGCCGTACAACTGATCGTACACAAACACTGACCTCCGGCATAGCATAGTCAGATGTTAAAAAATTTAGGGGTTAATGAACTGGTTATGTGCGATTTATGATAACGTAGATAAATGTAGAAAACTGGCATATACGAAATACAATTTATTCTACAACCAAAAATTACCATAGGAACTGTCTGATTTCGATTAAATAATTAGTTTTGAACATCGCTAAAAGTTAACAATATGAACATTGCTTTAATTACATGAAACTTTAAAATTATGTAAACATTTACATTATATAGCTATAGTTTCAATAACATTGTGTCAATGCAAAGCATTGAATTTTAGGTAAGATATTAAATAATTTTAATGTATGCTTTTTTGGTATATGTAAAGTATATGTAAAATATAGAAATGAAGTGAATAAACAACAATTGTCGTGGTATCATTCTACCAAATAAGAAAATGGTATTCAGACGCAAATAAAATATGCAGTGTTTTTCTTGAAATTTATATCAATATGTTTAAATGATTTTTTTTTTGCTTATTTTTGTTTTTGCAAATAAATAAATAATTCAAATAAAGTCCAATTTTATTGATAAAATGACGGTTTTCTTTATCAATTTAATTATTTTTTTTCCATATATGTCATTTACATAAATATAAATTTGTCAATTATCCCGTGATAATATTTTGTCCAAACATTCCAACCCCCTTGTTCTTACCATAAGTATATGTTATTAAGTAAACCTTTCAAACTAATGTATTATAATAGAAAGTAAATGGTTAACAGCGGTAATTTTTAATCATGATTTGAAGTCTCTCCGTGAATGAATTTGGTTCAATCAAATTTGGTTTATTGGGTTTATTCATTTATAGTTTGAGATATTCGATCAGCCATAGCATGATTATGTTCAAAAAGTATCTCAGATTTAATCATGAATCAAACATATATTTATATTGGGAAATAACTCTCAATTTATATTGGGAAATAACTCTCAATACTCTCATATTGACACAATGATTGATAAAACATGCGTAATATTAGGGCTATGTCTATTATAACTATAGGCTATACCCGATATGGTCCATATATGCCATGTAACAAAAACTGTTCTTTACAACTTTATTATATTTAATCATATAAAATTTACTTTATTAAAAAGATCAATGAATGATCAATGAAAAAATAATATACTAAAACATATTAGTAGAATAAAATCACATATAACTCATTGATCTGCATTGAACTATGCAAGACACACCTAAATATTGCAGTGTATTTACGTCTTAGCACAGTAATAAATAAGTAAGCTGTAAAATTCCTCCTCAATATACTGATATTTTGACCTTGGCCACAATAATGTAGCTTAACAAACTATGACAATATTTACGAGAATTCGGTGTAAAATATATTAAATAGTGTCATTATGAAATGAGCCAATATATGAATCTGGTTTGAAGACGATGTTCGAAGAGGATGTTAATATACGTTTATATTGTTGTATACTAACGTGGTGTTATATGTTGGTGATAGAAAGGATAACACATGGATTTCGTATCTATCGTTTTGCTCATCAATAAAAAAACTAAATATTATTTAAGATACTTTACATTTAGAAAGTACGATACATAAAATATCTATTTCTAAATGACATTATTATCACCTCAATATTATCAACCTCGCATGAATCTATAAACAAAACAAATGAAATAAGGGAATACCATTTATTAAAAAATAATGGATGAACAGGAAACACTTCTCGTAAACATTCGAGGACAAAAATTTGAAGTAATGCGATCAGTGCTAAATAGATTTCCAAAATCAAAACTCGCCTTGTTAAATAATGAAAGTTCATCATTTAGGCAAAATCTAAAAGAACATTACTTCGATACTAATGCAGTTTTATTTGACAACATTCTTGACGCATACTCCAATGGTGAGGCCCATCTTCCACAATCTATATGCCTGCAACAAATTCAGACACAGTTGGAGTTTTGGACTCTTGATGAATCCATCTTCGCCCCTTGCTGTTGGAACAGGTAAACCAAGAGAAATTGATAAAAATCTATATTTAAGGCAGATTAAAAATGTCCTTTCGTTTTGATTATGCATTTGATAAGAATCCAATGGTTTATGAAATATTTTTTCGGCTATGTACACTTTGCGTTAGTTTGGCGTTTTAAATCTGAAATCAAAGCCAATGTATGTAATAACAGCAACCATAATTGATGTTTTTTTTCAATAATTGTCCGTTAGCAGTCTTAAGTCAGTCATAAACCATTAGTATTCATTAACTATGTATGAGTTTTGCCTTTGTTATCTGAAATCAAAGCTGTTTTATGTAATAACTTAAGATTTAATTGTTCGTGTACAATTGGCTGTTAGTAGTCTGAAGTCAGTTGTAAACCATTAGTATTCATAAACATTGTTAGATATGTATCTGTTAAGAGTGTTTTTAGAACACGGAATTTTTGATGATATAATCACAATCCGTATGTTTGTGTAAATACGCAAGAAGATTTGATCCGTTCGATATTCTGATTTTATTTGGATTGAATTGAGATGTGCAATACCGCTGTTCAATAATTTACAAATCAATAAACCATTTCTTGGTGTCTATTGTTTTTTAATGAATAATGATAACTGCATGACTATGTGTTCTTATACTTCCAATTGGCTAATGATATATAAAATTTAAAACAAATGAAGGTAAAAGCCAAGTTTGAAATTTATGTTTATATTTTTATAATTGTTGTTGAATTGCAGGCTCAAGGAATTGAAAGAAATTGAGAACTGCTACGCAAAAGTAAATCATGAAACGAATGGAAAGGAAGAAGATATGAATACACTGTTTCACAAAACAGGGAATAAAAAGATGGTCAAAGCATATGCCTTTTTAGAGCTCCCAAATTCATCGGCGCCGGCAAAGGTATGTTGTCATGATTTTTAAATGATTAATTTGAACAGTTTTACATGTAGCGAAAACCATCACGAGTCAACCATGATGCATAAACTGCAATGATATGTTTATTTATTCTTTTCAGGTATGGTCAATATTTATCATGATATTGATGGTATTATCTGTGTTTCTTGTTATGTTGGATCCGTTGGAGCAATTCAGGACATTTTTCAATCGAGACTTTGAAGAGAAATACAACAACTTGACAGATTCGTTCATGTATTACAGGATGACACACTCACATCCTAATTTTCATATTGTTTATTCTGAAACGGTGATCACGTCAATATTGGCGTCGGAACTCTTGGCACGATATATTGTTTCGCCATGTAAAAATGTATTTTTTCAGTCATAAATATTTCCTTAATATTATTGACTTGCTAGGTGTCCTACCACCATTTTTAGCTGGAGTAATGTTTGTTGCTTACGGAATCAATGATAAACTGGCTTATAATGGAGCTTTTCGAAACTCTTTCAACATATTGATCAAATTGAAAATACTTCGTGTGTTTCGTCTCTTCGAACTTATGAAGAGATATAAAGCGCTAAGACTAGTTTATCTTTCACTAGGTGCCAGCAGAGCTGAGTTGCTTCTATTGTTTGTGTTATTAACAATTGTAGCTTCCATATTCGCATGCCTTGTGTTTCTAGCAGAAATCGCCGAAGATAATTTCATTTCTCCCTTTCAAAGCTTTTGGTGGGCAATTATTACAATGACAACAGTTGGCTATGGAGACGTTTATCCAGTCGGTGTATATGGCTGCATTGTTGGTGCTCTTTATGCAATCACAGGTTTTCTAGTAATTGGGCTTCCTATAGCGGTGGTCTCTAACAATTATAATACATTTTATAATTGTGCTCAAAGACTCCATCGTATAGAAAAACGAAATAGAAAACGCGAGAAAAAAGATAGCTACAAAGAATAGATACCCATACGAGAATATTCGTAATGGAGAAAAATAATTGCTTTTTCCGAATTAACAATTGATTTAAACATCTAATAATCATTAATTGTAGAAATAATTGATAACATTAACAAACAATTAATATTAAGATGTCAATTTGTCAAAAGAGTTGAAGTCAGGTGTAAATAAAAAAAATAAAAGAGACAATTTATCTTATTAATTATTGAATGCTGTCATTTAATGAATGTGAGAATTTGCGAAAAATGTAAGTTATAGGTCACCCTAAAATCATAAATGGTCTAATTTCTTTTATATTGAAGCAAAATATAACATTGATTGATGCACATTTCAACCAAAAACAGCAGACCCAATAGACCTTTCCAAAAATAATCTCCTCATATAATCACGTTCTTGCATATAATATAGATATTCATTGTTAAAAGTGGTACATGAGTACATATATACCTTTATAGTTTAATAAAACTAATGTGATTATTTCACTTTAAACTTTTAACATTTTCCTTCCGCTGCAATGGATTAGTCTTAGTCATACAAGTGCCACCAGTTATTTAATTTTAATATCTTATTTATTTTTATTTATTTTGCGTTTCTTATATAGCGCATTTATCATATACATGTTCATCTGCGCTTAATAATTAAATACAAGTCACATAAATATAAGTTCATACACATTATAAATAAGGAATATGCAAGTGTAGAATAAAACAATACATAATTAAACTAAAAGAGTCTAGGATAATACTGGTACAAATACTGATATAATACTGAAGCATTAAGATAAATATTCATTAAATAAGATGGTTTTAAGGTGCTTTGACACACTTTGACATCAGTCTCACATCTTAATGAGCAAGGAAGAGAGTTCCATAAACGGGGCGTACAAATGCTAAAAGCTCTGTCGCCATCGAATTTTAGCTTTGATCTTGGCTCAACAAGGCGAACTCATGAACTAGACTGTCTTGTGCGTCTTGAAGAGTCTAATACCGAAAGCATGTCTCTAATATATGGCGGAGCCAGATTGTGGAGTGCCTTGAAAGCTAGAAGAATAACTTTGAACTTTATTCTAGCTCGTTACGGAAGCCGATGCAGTTTTCGGAGGATAGTTCTTGATTCTACGAGAGAACTGTCTTTGGTTATAAGCCTCGCCGCCCTGTTTTGTAAGCGTTCGAGCCTGTTAAGCTGTGTCTCGGGAATGCCATATAGTAAGGCATTGGCGTAGTCAATTCGGGCGAGTATGGTGGCATGCACTAGGGTTTTTGTAGCGTGTTGGCTGAGGTATTTTTTAATAACGCTGATCTGTCGAATATGAAAATATCCCATTTTTAGCACATGGTTTATATGGGCAATCATCTTTAAATCAATATCGAAATGAGCACCGAGGTTTCGCACCGATTTTTTAGCCTTAATATCATCTGCACCAACTCGAAGGCTGTCTGGTTTGATCTTTTTCACTTGATTTCTAGTACCGAGTATCATGAATTCTGTCTTTGATTGGTTAAGTTTCTGCTTGTTCTCGGTCATCCATTGACTAAGCTTGTCGTTTGCCCCCTCCAGAAATGAGAACGCCAATAACTGAGAGTACATACAATTTGGGTTTAGAGTCGTAAATTATTGAGTATCGTCGGCGAAAAGATGGTACAATATGTCTAACATACGGAGTTATTTGCCGAGCGGTCCGACGTATTTACTATACGCCTGGGGTCCCCAGCCCGACCCCTGGGGAAAGCCTGTTTCTAGGAGCACTGAGTGTGACAGGGAGGTATTTATTTTAACTCGTTGTCTCGGTATTGAAAAGGAATATTTAGGTAAATCAATGGATGAATAACAAATATGCATGTTAATGTTACAATTTCAAATCACTATAAATACGTTAAACAAATAAACGTCATTAAACAATGCTTAGTTCACTTATAGAATTATATAACTATATAGTTAAGACTGTGATTGCTTCTGTGTGCCGAAATATACCATAAAACAATACGAAAGAATGGACCTTACAATACACATCCCAACTCTATGGATCGCAACCGGACTAAATGTGTTTCAAGCGAGAGCTGACAACTTATTTATATATATATATACATACAATACCTCATAGTGGATATACCATTAACTGATGTGCGCTTATGATACTTTGATTTACAAACTGTTTTAGAACTTTTAAAGACATGTTAGGCGTTGCTGAATGTTCAGTGAATAGATAATAGCACCATAAATATCCGTTGAGATGATTAGGAGGAGCATTGTGTATCGGCTCACACTTGTAATTTATATTGAAAGTGAGCAATAAGCCGAATCACCGAAGGAGTATATTGTTTTACAGAAACTTAATTTACATTATATATACATGTATTATAAGTTGTTCAATACAATTGTAGTATATAGAGCACACTAGTTGTATTATTATATCGTGCATAGATTTGATTTGTGTCAATACACATGCGATTTCAATTTTAAATGATCTAACAAAATTTATGATAACAAAGAATTATAATGTATAGGTTGTATCATACACAACGTATGTTATCCAAATATTTGTATTTGTGTGTGAAAAAAATGCAGAATATTACTTTGAAAATCTGAATGTTGTGATCTTTATCCTGAAATGTGAATAAACACTGTCACCAATCTAATGATTCTGACATATGTTTCTGACATCGAAAAAATAACACCGTATCATTATTTTCTAAAGTATGAAAATAATTTAACTTGAACTCTTTGTCTCCTTACTTTCTTTAATGGAGGCTGACTGAACGCCAATCTTCAAGGCATAATGATCTGCGTTCCTGGTCATATCACTTAACATTCAATCTTTAATCAATACTATAACATTAGGGATGAGTATTGTAAAATGTTGATCCCAGATAATATTTGATTAAAAGTTCTGCTCCAGCTGAGCCATAAATAAAATCAGCTAGGTTTAATTGCCAGAATTAGGATGGATCCGCTCTGTTCTATAAAAAACGCAAATGTTTGAGTGTTTAATCCCTATCATTTATTAATTTTCAATTTTATTAAATTCAATAACATTTACCCGCAGTTAATCATTAAAAATGTTTCTTGTCAGTGGTCATCGAGTGCACTATTTTTATCTTTGAATGTGTAAATAAATAACATATTATCTGGCTCAATAAATCAAGTTAGATTCCTGGTTATATTTTGATTACCATTGATTTGTTGATCATGCATAAATATATCAACTTAACTGTGACATATTACAATTTTCAAAGATGTGTAGTGTTTTGTAATATAAAAGAAATTACTTTTTATTCTCCTTATCAATTAGTTAAACGTTTATGAGATTAATGTTGAGCGTATTTACATGTAGCGTTTAAATTGTTTATGTTTAGTGTTTACGGCTTTAGTGTTTAAGGATAAGCAATTATGGTTTATGCGTTTATCATTAAGCGTTTGTGTTGAGAATTAAAAAGAAACACGCGCTGTAATACACCATATGTTATGTGAACTTTACATATACGTATACATCATATATAATAATATACTATAACCCATATTATATTTAATTATCAATATGCTGGATATCAATAATGTATTGCTATATCGTTGTAGCGGAGTGTTTTTTTTTGCTTTCCAAAAATAAGCCAAGGGGAAATGATCATATTTGTGTAGAACCATAACGCAATGCTGTCAGATATCCGCTTTCATATTTCACTCATCCTTCTAATATACATGTTTGTTAAATGGTTCCAGTTTACATGGATGTAAAAGAAAAAAAAATGAATGACTTTCGTTCGATAGCATTTCATAGCTTGAGGATTACCCAACTGAAGTATATCAGAAATAGTAATATTGTCTGTCTTAAGATACTTTATCCAATGTGTATATAAGACGTTTCACTCGTAGTTTCTTATGATCATTCGTTCTAGCTATATTCACTTGGTTCATCATAATCATTTGTCATTCACAAATTTATTCATCACCTTTCTATTATAAGCCAATATCATTGCACTTCGTATTTCTATTCACACTCTGCTTGCTGTTTTTGGTTTGAATTTAAGCAGAGTTAGTCTCTGACCGCCTCTGGGTCTTTCGACTTTCTTGGGCCTTCGTCGAGTGTTTCTTTTTGGCGGGCGCTGAATATGCTAATCTACATATATGGCCGAACATCTTAGACGCCTTGTTGTGACAGTCATTAGCCATGGCTTTTGACCAGCTTTCTCGCTCAGTCATTCGTTTGTTATTCAGTTTGGTATTCGGGCTCCATCGTGTGTTAAGGACTCTGCCGATGGGACGCGACCATTGCCTTATCTATCGTATATGTTAGAGTCCACAATCCACAGTTATATAGGAAATAGCTACAATATAGAGATGAACATAGGCCCACTATGCAGCTCTTAGGTAAGCTGTAGAATTTAAAGGACTCAGAAGTCCACTAAGGCTTATAGTTATAGGGAGCTCAGTCTAAAACGTTATCGTATAAGTTGAATAAATTCTCGGCAGTTTTTTTATTTTACTACAAATATCAGAAAAAAATGCACATTTTCTTCCAGGAGAAACGATGACATGGAATAAAATTAAACCGTCCACATTCGGTTAAGCACCTCGTTTTCTCCAAATTTTACGAAAATGTTCGGTTGGTGTAGATGCCCCTTGATCATGCTCATAAAACCATTTTTGGGACGTTTCGATAAACGTGTAAGTTCCATGAGACAAGATCTGTCGTCTGAAAATACTAATCACTTTATATGTTTAACTCATAAATTATGTGAATTCTATTCGAATTCTTCATTGTTTCAATCTCCAATAATATTAGACAATAAAAATGTGAATTTAGGTTCATGCAGTTTTTTTACTTCTGTCAAAAATTGAACTATCATATTTTTATTGTACGAATTCAGGGTTTGCTAATTAACTTTCGATTAGTTAACCATTTCTTCCATTTGTTATGAAATTGAAATGAGATCGTCCACGTCGTTTCAGTTGATTTAATTGCCTCGGCAGTTGGTAAAAAACTGTGTGGAAATGATGAAGACGTGTGGGGGCACTATATGAGTCATTACTCCATTCGATTTAATTGCCTCGGCATTTGGTAAGAAACTGTGTGGAAATGATGAAGACGTGTGGGGGCACTATATGAGATCATTACTCCATTCGATTGATGCAACAAGTAAAGCAACGTGCCTTATTCACTAAAGCTACAAACAAAATGTATAATCATTTGGTGTTACATGGCTTATTATACATATCTGTCGTCATTACTGAAAGAGACGTTATATATTATATGTAAACAGTTTGAATGGATTTCAATAGCTCTGAAACGTTTAATTGTTGTTTGTCATTGCTGCCAACATTAGTTCACACAGCATTTGCATATAAATTTAGTCTACAATATTTTCACACACATTGGTAAGAACAATTTGACTTAAATATTTAACCAGTCCCCTCCTCCGTATTCTTGACCACAAGTAAAATATTTGTCCTAAAAAAACTCTCAGTTTTCATGCAAGTTGTTTACATTGGTGTGATCATTAACCCATAGTAGTGCGACTTCTTATAAACACCAAAATGTGTCTCGAACATGTCCAAAAGGGGAAATCAATATATTTCAGTCCAAGTTTGAAAGAACCCAATTATTTTGTAATTAAAATTGATGCAAATATCACAAAATATGTTATAAATCGATATTTTTTTTCATTTTAAAACCTACGAAATTAAAACGTTCGAAATCGACCCTATTTTGTTTTTGAATTTGCATTTCCATTTATATTTTGCCTTGGTTTATAAGTTTAAGAAATATAATTATAATATCTCATGAGTGGCGGGTTAAATATGTCAATTTTCCGAGGGAAAGCAAAAAACAATAGTTCCATGAGAGCGAAGAATTGTAGTACATGTATTGTTTTATTCCTATATGATTGCATCTGAATGTCGAAATTCGTTAAAATAAGACATGTTACATATTTGACCCCACGACGCATTGTTCAAAAGGTAAAACACCTTAAAGAAATTTTGCTAAGACGAAAAAAAAGCAACAAAATACTCCTTTTTGAACATAAATATTTTGCAATAGGTGTTCATTTTTTCAAAGCCAGCTGAGCTGTTCCTCCTTGTTTAGCCAGATTGGAGCAGAAAAGGAACACATTTTGCATAATTTAATAATAATAATAATAATAATAATAATAATCGGTTTTTATATAGCGATTTTCCAGGTCTACGACTTGCTCAAACCGCTTTACAATATACACTATTACAATTTAT
>LQRL01030239.1:0-13075 GCA_001703475.1 Hydroides elegans
AAATAAAAGTTTAAAAAGAACGAATTTCTTCTGATATATAGGCATCTGATCTTACCCACCCCCGTTTCCAGCGTATGAAACCATCGTAATCCCTTCTACCCTTTTTATGTATAGAAATTTAGTAGACTTTATAAAAAGGCCGTTCATGGATCTCAATCGCATGAAAAATGGACATAAATCAGTACTCAAAAGGAGTCTCAAGCACTTTAAATCAATATTAAATTGGATATGTTGCTTAAGAAAGAAACCAATGTGAAATTCGTTACTATAAAACTATATCCTTCACTGCAAAGCAAAAATAACGGTAAATTGAATTTAGCATTCACATGACACCCAGTTCTATTAGAAAAATTGAATAAAATATTTTAGCTGGATCTTTGATTCCAATCACCTTTTAAATGGATAGGCAATTGAATAACCTACCATTTGACGTAAAATTATTGGTAAAAAAGTCATTGTAGACATTTTTTATAAACGATTGTTTCAGGAAATTCGATATAAAATAACGGTAAACTGAATTTTACCTCTACGTACACGACAAACAATTTGCCACACAACTCAATTTGAAGTCCTGTCGACGTCGGGAGACGCCCCATCGAGTGGGCCCATGCATCATTGTCATTTTTATTCAATAGCTCTATATAATGAACTTCTTTCATCACCAGACATTCTACTCGAGTCTCGCTACGGTCCTCAACGCAAGCAACGACGTTCTCGAACAGCGTTTACTCACCAGCAATTAACTGCTCTGGAGAAGACATTCACGAGGACACATTATCCGGACGTGATTGTGCGAGAACGTCTCGCTATCATGACTAATTTACCAGAATCTAGAATTCAGGTGAGAGTCTAACAATGATAAGTCCAACAATATATATCTCAATGCAGTGAAGTGAGATACGTAAACAACATTTATGGGCCCTCATCAGAATTGGTGATTCAAAAGTGATTTTTTAAATGAATTATCTATATAATATTGATTCAATCATCTTGTTTCTTTAATGAAGCATGACAGGGACTTTAAGCCCCTTTTTAATCACACAAATCCGTAACGAAGTGTTTTCTTATTCATATAACTTGCAAAACTTACTCTTCCTAGAAAATAAACAAAATGCATATTTAACATAGAAGAAATTAAAACACAGTGATGGGTAGAAGAAAAGTGTTAAATGACATTTTTTCAGAATTCATCGTGCGTTCTACCACTAAGATAATGAAAGGTACAAAATAATAGAATTAGATCATATTCTCACATACTAGATTCATGCTAGTCATCATTTATAGTACTGAATTTATTGGTTTTACTTATGTTTTAATTAGGTTTGGTTCAAGAACAGAAGAGCCAAGCAACGAAAGAAACAAAAATGCCCGACACCAAAATCAAGAATAACACATGCAAACCACGAATCAACCTCCATTATAAATAATGGCATTCAACCTGGAGAGAACCAATGTCTCAACAGCAATGATATCTCTGATGACGAAGAAGATTTGAATGAGCACATAGATGTGTGCTCAAATGACGGTTTGAATGACGACTTAGTAAAATCTAAACATGATATAAATGGACCTACATTGAATTTGAATGCTTGCCCAAACGTTGCCCCAAGCGTTGTGGGCCCGCCGTTTAGCTCTTTGGTGAATTCTAAGGGCGATTTCAATAATTCAATGACGCTTGGTTATGGCAGTTCAACTGAAAATTGCCCTGTATCCAAAGGGAAGAATGGTTATCTACCGACTCATAATCCGAATATACCCGGTAGCGGTTTCGATATACGAAATGCGTTTAATTCTGGCATGAATGTAGAGACCGGTCATATGAACATTTCCATGATGCCATCAGATATAGCCCAACAGGATCATTCATCGAAATCCAAACATGCGATGAACATTGGATAGTGCTGAAAGGAGAAACAACGGACAAATTGCTTAGAATCTATTCGCATGCACCTGGTCCGACATTTGGTCATTACTAACATCATTGGTTCATGGGTTGCGATTTTTTATTTATCTATTTTTTTTTTGTCAAAATGAAATGTTCATTTTGACACAATTAGCTGTCAGAAACGGAAGATTCTATATATTTATGCAGTATCATTTGTTAAATGAATAAGAATGAATGTTCAGTATAATCAATAATGCAAAATAAATTTTCTTGAAATAATATAACAAGTGTTCATATAGCTTATGTGATTTTGTTAGAAAAAAAATATGTTAATTATAAATAAATCTACGGTTGACTTTATGCATATACAACGGTGTACTCATAATATATATGTGTAGAATTTCTACAAGCATATACTATTATCAGTTTGGCGTTCCATATAGTTTTTTATTATGTTCTTTTCAAAGCAAAATTTTGAAATTCTATCGGCTTATAGGTGTATATGTTAAGCATTTATTGTATAAATACTATACAATTTCTATATCCAAGATATGAACTATGACAGTATCAACTTACATGGGGTTGTCAAATCAGTGACCTGGGATAATGGGACAGGACGTTTAATATGCTAAACGTTTGATAGAATCATGATGATAACATTGTAATAAGTGCATTGAATAGAAAATGAATTAGCATACGCTTATAATTTCCACACCTAATGAGTAAACACCCTAATAACTTGTATTAATGTATTTTTGTAGTGTTTACATATAATCAAAAATGATATTTTATCAACACAAGCCCCTTGATATTTGATAGTAAAGACTAAAAAGCAAATAATATGAGGCATAGGACCAGGTTTTCTTTGGTCTATTGAATTTGTATATTCACCCAGTGCCTTTCTGATATATCGGGGGTACGCTAAATTATCCTCGGCTTGCCTTAGATAAGACCCTAAATTCTTCAATAAATTGCAGTTTGTTGTTAAGATAGTTCTTTATGACAAAATGCCATTACATGTTTTGATTTTCGACAATTACACTGACATAAAGGCCACAACATAATGTTAATATACTTTTCGAAATATCTTAGTACTAATATCCTTGTAAAACACTGTTTGAATTGTAACTAAAGAATATAAATTCAGCACGCTTTACTTTACAAAAGACATAAATTCCATTAAAGGTAGATGCAGTCATATCATAGACTACGTAATTTGATGTACGTAGACTTATCAAGACAAAACTGAAGTGTAGAAAGTGTGAAAAATCACAAATGCTTGGGTAGAGAGTGTAGGGTCCGACCATTAAAGCAAAATAAATAAGTCTTTGTTATAGGGGTAATTTGTAAAAATAATAGGTTTATGTTTTACAGCTGGATCATCATTACTATCTATAAACACCCCCTCTTTCATTGATATTATTTACCAATACATTTATAGCAATAATTTATGTTTATTTGTGTACAATGGTAACTGTCCCATTATCCCAGGTCTGACATAATCGCTACCCCATTTCATAAACCCATTAGAATCATAGTTGTTAGTTAAATAAAATGAATAATAATATTATGACCCATTGTACACATACACACCTATAACATGTGACAAAATCATAATTTTTCAAAATAGAAAAGTGTCAAAAAAGTTAACATGATTCCGGATTTTCGTATTTTCTGTCCCATTAACTCGAGTCGTTTTCTACTCGATTCCAAAGCAACTGCTCACGCTGTGCAGTAGCCAGTCATTTTTTAAGCTGGTTAACATTTTCTGAAAAAAAAAAATATTCGCAATAAAACTATTAGGTCAATTCGACTAATTCATTATTTGAAAGGTCTCCAACACACAATAGACTCTATAAGCTACACTTTTGAATCACTTGAACAAATTTATGGAGGGGATATGGAATTTTATCATATGGTATATAAAATGTTAAAATTCCAGTTGCAAATCTCTTCAAACCAACATATATACGCAATGCTTTGCCAAAAACACAATTTTGGTTTGAAGGATGGTTTGAAGGTTGGTTTGAAGTGGTTTAAAGCTGATGAGAATATATCATTTTGAGAGATGAAAAATTAACTGCCGCATTTACCTTAGTTGGTTTGAAGCTTGGTTTGAAGGCTAGTTTGCTCCCGTGTAAATACACCCTAACCAATCTTTCGCTAAAACGTTCGCAATAAAATGACTAATCATTCTACGTCGGCACTCATCCAGATATCTCACAAAAAAATATTTGGTAGAAAAACTTAACCAGCAAAACATCCCCCCTTTACAGTTTTTGGGAGAATGTTCATGGGGATTCATGGGGAGATTATTCCGGTAGAATTCCACAATATGTCGCTTAAATAATAATAAATCAATCAATACGGGGAGGGGTCTTCTGTGTGAGTTTTTATTTTTCTGGCAGGGACAGGGGTATATACCGTAGAGGGTTGCAATATTAATGTACTGTGAATCTCGCTAGAAACACTTTGAGCGTTTATAATTCAAAAACGGCAAATGCAATGCAAATTTTTTTTTGGCATTGCAAATTTTAAAAGAAAAAGTAGCGAGATTTGTAAAATATTAAATTCTTATATTAATAATTGTAAAAGATATGAAATAAAAACTATTTTCGTGATCTTTTTGCCGATTTACATCTTGAAATAATAACATGCCTCTGAAGAGTGACCACCTTCTTTTGTCTTTGAATAATAGAGACAGATTCAAGTAATAGAATCGGTATCTAGAACTAAATTATAAAAAATAATCTCACCTTAACGGACAAATGAGTTCTCAAATACAAACAGACCACTCAAACCTGTTGCATTTATATTCACCAAGACAAACCATTCAATCATATAGACTTCTATATAAGGCGAAGAGAGTGTTTGATATATATTCTTTAATTTGTTTTCAATTTCTGTTTATTTATGTCAGGGAATTTTCGGGCGAGGAATATAGTAAGAACGAAAGTTCAAATATAAAATGGAAAAAGATATATAAGAAAATATATAACCAATACAGAAATATGTTCATCACACCCACTCTTGCCCTTTCTTTGGTCAGCCTAATGGTTTACCCATCTGGTCAATGAAATATAGTCTAGACACATCTAGGGTTCCCTACACCAAGTGAACATTCTGAAATTTCTGCAGCTTTTTTAGGCCGTTTCTAGCGGAATTCGTAGTACATTAACGACATTCCTTCCGTCAAAATCAATACACTCAATACACAATTTCCCACCTCTTTTTTATTGGTCTGGCTTTGAGTCGTAAAGGGGATTATCCCTATACTCGTCCACACAGGTTCAATATTGACCCATTTCCCATTGAATATAACATTGGTTAAGCAGGCACTATATTAAAGTACACCTTTATTGACATAATACCCTTCTGTACTTAATAATGGTAAAGTTCGTGTGAGGAGGAATGAAAATAACATATTCTATTAAATTTATTATTGCACACTTAAACACTGTATATCTGATCAAATATACGTGGATATAGTGTCATTGATGATTAGGAATATTGTGTGTAGCATGGACGGGAATATTGGCAATATAACAACTAGTAAAAACTGTAAAGTAATGTAGAAACTTGCGATTCCAAGGCCGAATTGTGACTCGATGTAAAAAAAATGCTGGATAATTGGGATCAATCATGAAACAGAGTATTTTAAGTTAATTGTTGAAAAAAAATACAAGCTTGTACAGACATAATAAAAAAAAAAGAAAATGCAAGTGTGATTCAAGAAAAAATAAAATTAATGATTCTGAGCGCAGATTTTTTTGAAAGGAATAATAACCATGTTCAACACACGAGCCACTCGACGCAACCCGTGCTGGTCCATATGCATAAACGCGTGCTCCATATTCACCATAGCAACCGTGCTGTTTCTATGGTACGAATCACACGAGACACGACGCGGTTACTTAGCAACGCCTTTTATCCAACCATGGTTTCCAGCCATTTGGTCATCATATCGTGCCAATGTACCTGTGACGTCACAATCAAAAGAAAACAATCATCCATTTTTATCTGAATTCAAGAATCCGTGTTACCTTAAACGCAACGAGGAGAGCATTATTGGTTCCACGTTAGCACAATCAGAATCCGACCGGAAATCGAAATTATCGTATCCTGCGCGCGTTCAAATCGTTGACGAAAATGGTGTGAAAACGAACGATGTGTTAAGGTGTTTACCGCGCTATTTCGTGTTGGGTTTTGCGAAGAGTGGAACGACGGATTTGAGCGCGAAAATGATGGCGCATCCGTATATACTAAGAGCGCCATTGAAGGAACCGGCATGGTTTAATAATCATAGGTAAGGATTGGTTGGTATATTATGAGTATATTAATATATATATATATTGAGAAACAAACATCTTCGTTCGCTCAGAGGGTTTCCCTTCGTTAAGATTCATTGTAACAATGTCAAAAACGACATCAGGTGGAAAACGTGTCGATTACATGTATTAAGTCAATGCAGAATTCCATTTGTCGTTCTCCCCCCGATATTGAACGCATTTTTAACACCCAATTGCGTAACGATAATATGACATCATTTTCACATGTAAGCAAACACATAAGACGCCCAGAGAACCTTCATATACCCCCTTAATGAAAATTTCATTTCGATGTATTGCCAAGCAAGTTATATATGAGTACTATCTGAGTGTTTATGATTAAAGATCCATGTCTGAAGAGTTGAAAACCATAATAAATACTGGAAAATGACATTACTATCCACTTAATCATTTTCATGTCGTTTTTATGAGAATTTCCTCACACCTACATGTGACCCGTCAGCTTATCTCTCCGATAACAATTTTTCACATGAAAGGGTACATATTACGTAATAACTGTATTATAACTAGTATTTTTGAACTCATAATCTGAGTAATGTTTGGAAAAACTGTTAGAAATAACACCGATTCATCTTCCTACCAATTTGATAATTTCTTAAGCTATTTTTCTCTGTCAACAGGTTCCACGACAACGAGGACTTTTCACCGCTGAGCAGCTATATAGATTACTACGACTTCTGGGTGACGCAACGCATGGCGAACTATTTCCATCGCTACGGCCCCGAAGTCCCTTTGATCGTAGGCGACCATAGGTAAGCGCGTATTATGATAATGGTCGCAGACATATTTAGAAATATTTATGAATGTCAAATCGTTTTTAATCGTGATCTACTCTTATCTATGAAATCAACTCATTTTTTGTTGTTGATATAAAGGCAATGTTTATGAATAAAGAATCTAAGAAGTCGTTTATCCATTATTCCGCCATGGTATTGTTCAGATGTCATATGAAATATAAATTATTCAACTTTATAGCTACACTCATTCATGGGGTCATCTATATTTATGTAAAAAGCGCGAACTGTAACCTATATATACATATTGTTTTATTTCTAGTACCCACACGATCGATATCTATCGCTACGGTGACAGTGCTGATAGAAACTTCCACTACAACAACCAATCAGCGCCCACCGGAAGTACTGGACCGGATACACGTGTTTTAAAAGAGTACTCAAGCCCTATACTCGTCAAACAACTAGTACCGCATGCGAAATTCATTATTATAATGAGAGACCCGGTCGCTCGGCTGTTTTCGCTTTATCGCATGCATGAGGCCGTTTCACATGAGGATTTTCACGATGGCATTGTGGAAGGTATCAAGTTTTGGAAAAAGTGTGTGGACACGGATAAGCGACCGATCGGGGAGTGTATGTATTATAAGTTGAATAAAGGCGAAGATAAAGTGGCAAATAAGGAGAGTACCTGGCGAACGCGAGCGATTGGGTCGGTTCGTCGCGGGATTTATTACCATTATTTAGCCGAATGGTTCGCACACTTTAAACGCGAACAATTTCTTGTGATCAAATTCGAAAATTATGCACGGAACAGCTCTGGGATTCTCAACAACCAAGTCTTTCCACATTTAGGACTTCCAAAGCTTAGTGGTTTTAATGAAATCAGTATGAATCTCAGATCGCAAGCCGCTGTAAGTCGCTCGCGGCCTAAAGCGTCGGGAGTCGCAGTTCAAAAATGGACACAGGGAGATATGCAGCCAGAAACGAAGAAATTATTGCGTGACTTTTACGCACCTTATAATAAAAAGTTGGCCGACTGGTTAGGTGATCCGGATTTTAACTGGTCATATGATTAAGATTTATTTTATTTATTAAAATAAAAATGAGGAGATGTTTTCTATAAATCATGCTATGTTGAATAAAACGTTTTATACATTTCATATTGATGTTTTTGTTTTCCGGTCTCAGCCATACGTTATAAGAATTTAAAACAAGTTCAAGTCAGCTAAACGATTTTATACATATTGTTTTATACTTGATCAATAGACACCAATTCAAGGAGCGAATGAGAAAACTCAGTGTGAAAAACATATTCTACTATGTCCACTAAAATGAATGTGGTCCATATGAGGATCCTGAAATAAATCGAAAATATTAAAGTAAAAACGCAGTTATGAATGAGTCCATTATTGTTTAATCCAGACCCCCCAGTTGAGCCAAATAGTCAAAGTTTCAATTTAATTTCTATAACTTTTGATTTTGATCTTTGGAAGTTTATTAAGCATGGCTAATTCAATGAAGGTTTTGAATCACAATACTTTCGTTTATATAGGAATGAGATGGCTCTATCTTTTTTTGTTCCTGCTCACAAAAGGTGCGTTCGAAGTAAAGCGATCGGTTCCAAAATACCTGAAAAATAATATATAGTAAAACCAATTTCGCTTGATTTACATATGTACTATAACTATTTTATCAATTCGCAGCGAATTCCGAAATATTTGCTCAATTATGGTCACACCATATCTTTTTCTGGATTCAAGTTCAAGATAAAGCATCACTTCTGTTGTCCTTGGTGTGGTTAAATAACAAAAAGCAATTTGTAGGCCTATTTAGTCCTACTCATTTACCCATTAACCTCTGATTTCCCTCCAATAAAAATAGGTTGCTTAGGCCAAATCCAAAAACTCTTTTAAACATTTATAGAAGGAACATTTCAAATAGCATTTATGCAACTTTCTCTTTAATTGAATACTAAGCTTTGAGTCATGTATTTCATTAAGGTATTCCTTTGTGTGCTCAAATTAGCCATAGCCTAGAGGATGATCTGCAAAAGAGTAGTAAGGATTTGATGCAAGGACCTAAGTATTACCATTCTGGGTCGGAGCTATGAAAAATGGAACAATGAAGGTCATTTAGCCATGAATCTATATGGACTTTTTATGAATTCATATACAATATATAACGTTTTCAGTCAAATAAGTGTGTTTGCGCAACGGGCGCCCCTTTTCGCGTGTTCTCTTGACTTTGATTGGCGTTAGATCCGACGAACTTGTGTCTAAACATTTTGCAAAATAAACCCTTTGATTTAATAAAAAATCCAGGTATTTTGTTGATGACTATTTATCTATATAATAACATAATAAAATGCTTTATTTGGACTTGTGTTGCATGGATCCTGGCAATGCAATATAAGTACAAGCCAGACTAAATTTGAAAGACTTTCCCCGTCAACACAGTGATCTCACCTGGTCTGTGATATCTCAGTGAGGTCAAAACGTACCTTGCTTTTGAGAGTCCTGTGAGATCTGTGAGATCATGTGAGCCTTGTGTTAGCTAATACAGGCTCATATGAGGCTATTGTGATGTTTTGTGACCTCATAGTGAGCCTTACAGTGTGAGCCACACACAGTGTGATTCGCGTGAGTCTCACGGAAAGCTCACATGAGATTCCGTGTTTTCTGGTTATTGATCCCCGAGTATATGTTCGTGGAGTGATGAGACATGCCCCTTTTGAATTATTCAGGTGTTTTGAAAGGCATGCTGTATAGGCGTTTACAAATACAGATGTGGTCCGCAGGTGTTTTTTTAATCAAATTTCAAAATTGTTCATGAAAGTATAATCTATGGCCGTGTTCATGCAATCAAAAAAGCTCCGAAAAAAGCACAAAACCCGATATTTTCGAAATACACATTTGTATAAAAACATTGCAATTTATCCCCTGTGTTCACGCAAAAATTTAGGTTTTTTTTGCTTGAACACGCCTTATTATAAGCCTACAGTTAAGGTTTTCAACCTTGTAACCGGTCACTTTGTTGAACGGGCACATCGCCTAAGGGCCTGTTCACACGGGAAGCGACACGCGACAATATACTTATGTGTTCTTTATAAACTAGCGACAGAGCGTCGCCTGTTTTATAAAGAATAAGTATATCGTCGCGTGTCGCTTCCCGTGTGAACAAGCCCTAACCGGATTATTTTGAGCAGTCAGCAATCAGTTTGTTACACCTTTTTTACTATTTCCAACGTGCTATGTCCGAAAATCTCGCTAAATCGGCTTTGAGTCTCAAGGGGTCCGGACATGGGAAAGGTTTCCCTGTATAGATATATCCAGGCGCGGATCCAGAAAATATTGAACCCGGGGGCGCAACAGTATGAATTATAAGGTTGAAACGGGGGGCGCAAATTTATTTTTTTGTCTTACACATAAGGACGAACAGGGGGCGTGCGCCGGGTGCGCCCCTTCTAAATCCGCGCCTGATATCTTTGAATTCAACGTGATATATTTTTAGTTTCCGATAGACAATGGAAAACATTAAAATTTTAGACTGACATAACAGATCAACTTTCATCTTTTAACACTTGTGTCAACACTCATAGGAGCCAAAACCTAGAAATGCATACCAGACAGCTGTTTACCTCTGCAACTCCAATCGACGCATGGGTCTTGCATTAACATAATTTCTTGCATCAACATTTGCATGTAAACCTTGTTTGTATGACCTTACTGGAGTTATTGTAGCGTCAAAACAAAAGTGCTGCAGCGATGTTGCTGTAATAGACCTAGAATCTATGGTTGTAGGATGGTCCGGCACTGGCAAATATTTATATTCAGGATCTTACAGAAGATACAAATCAGATCGATTCGCCTTTAAATACAGATATTTCTAAAAACAAACAATATAAAATCTGGTGCGATTAAACTTTAACCGCGGGCGCCAATATATAAAACCAGATATATCAAAGAGAAGATGATTCGCTTGGTGAAACACTTTTTCTTTCCGGGAGATAGTTAATGCGTTAGGTTATAAGAGGCATTTACTTAAGCCTCGATTTGGGAAAAAAATACTCGACTTACCAAACACACCCTTCAAGAAAAGGGTCTTTCCTAAATGACTAAGATATAGTTTGGGCGCTATATACAAAGCCTGATAAATGACTTTCGTAATTCAATTAAGTACAGGCAGCATAGTTAATAAGTAACCTGGAAGATTCATTCCCATAATGCAGTTTACTGGCAGCGCAACGTCATGTTAGCCTTGCTCCCACTCATATCACTTTTGTTACAACCGCTTATCCCTGGAAGGAACAATGGGGACCTCATCGTTTCACTTTTGAAAGTAGCTAGACTATATAAACCGACGGTTCAATTAGAGAAAAAAAAACATATTTCGGAATCAACATTTGTGGAGCAGTTGGGTCATGTTAAAACCTCATCATTGTTGTTGCATCCTTTTATCCCCGGAAGGAACAATCGGGACCTGACGAAGTTTTCGTTCATTTCTTTTTATTCTAGTATGTTAGAGAAACTCTTTCAAAATATATATCAAAGTTTCAATATATATCAAAGAATCAAAGTTTCAAAGACTGTTCCTACCGGGACATGTCTTAAGCTGTCAACTTGGGACACCTTCCATCCTGGACACTATGTCCGGTTTTTTTTTTCACCTGACATCGGTTAAAGCATGTGCATGTAAGAAATGAATATCATATGAATTTCCATGTTTTAGGTAAATAGCATCATATTTAGTTACAAAGGTATGTTTTCGCTGAACAAAAGGGGTTAATAATGCACGAGGATTTCGAGACATCTCGGCCCGATTTCAATCTCGGCCCATTTACGAACTCGGCCCATTTTCAATATACTTCCATCTCGGCCCCCTTTCGAACTCGGCCCGTTTTCTATTGATAACAAAAACAAACAATCTCGGCCCATTTTTGGGGGAATATTTACCACTATGTTTAAATCAAATAAACATTTTACATAAACTTTTTTTTCAAAGTACTCATTACACGTTTGAAATACATGTGTATTATTTAATTGCAATAACATTGTGCGTTGAATTATGACTTCTCTGTGATTTTATATTTGATTGCAATCGCATGTAATTGCATTTATAGTGTAAATTCGTGATTGCAAATACATTATTGTCATATATCTAATTGATTCTATACCCAAACGTTCCTGTGATGTTGATTGATATATCAATTGCGCTTGGAGGCTGCTTTGATTTGTTTGATTTTAAACTTGCAAGGGTGCTTTCATCACCTTTCACCCATTGTTATTCAACATAAAACAAGTTGTCACGTCTTGAGATTACTTTGATAAAAAATCCTACCGGGTAATTGAAAATTGCAATTAGGCGTTCATTTCTATATAAAAAGAGGTGCATTTTCTAGGAAAATCATTCAAATCTCAATGGTATACGGTGAAGGATAAATGATATGAATTGATGAACAATTAAAATGGATAAAGTTTGCATAAAGTGTGATAGTGAAATAAGACAAAAGCAACACATGTTGCAATGTAGACGTTGCTTACAATGGCAACATAGAACATGTCAATCAGGTGTCAATGTTGAAGACTATCGAAATGCTTTGAAAACCAAACAAACAATTGATTGGCAATGTAATCATTGTCTATCTTTCGAAAACGCTTTTTCAAATCAGTTATTGAACAGTACCCCGGTGTATTTGGATGGTCGTGTTCCTGAATACATGGATATCAATGAATCATCTATCAGTTATGCTGGCGAACGAAACACATTCTCTGTTACAAATAGTGCGCTCCGAATAGCAGATCGTACCGAAACCATGGCAGTTATTGGAGGTATTAAATATATTTTTAATTATTATAATTGCTATTGTTATATTTATTATTGAGTCTACATTAATATCAATTAACAAAAAGTTTTTAAATGCTAGAAATGCTTTTTGTGCTAGAAGATGATTATATTTTTATATATGTTTTAAGATTTAGGAATCGATCTGTGATTGTATGATTATTTTTTTTTATTCTGATGTGATCATTTTTCTTATTTGATTTTATAAATATTTATTATGGATTACATGATTTATGTTTATCGCATTACATTTGAATTACATG
>LQRL01030251.1:0-16867 GCA_001703475.1 Hydroides elegans
TTAGATCGGAACGGACCTCCTGGAGTAGATTTCCGAGGTGATTTTTACCTTTCCATTTAGAACGGAAGGCAAAGTCCGGATTATCCAAACCGAAGCCACATCAGTTTTTGTAAGATGACAAGGAAGTATTTGTGAAACACGAGCAGGCCCCAACCGCCCCCAAACTCGAAAGGGTATGTTTTTTTGCAGATTTTGAATATATTTTCCATGAAAACCGCTATTTTTGGCCAATTTGACCACTACCGGTCGGGTGTTTTTGACCGAAATGGTCAAAAGGCACATCTACGGACCAAGACCTTTCATTTGAGCCTATAACCAAGTCTCTGTGACCTTCAGTTCAAAAGTTCTAGCCCGTACAAGCTCAAGTCTTAAAAAACCGCTATTTTGGGGTTTTTGGCCAATTTGACCACTTCCGGTGGGGTGTTATTGACCGAAATGGTCAAAAGGCACATCTACGGACCAAGACCTTACATTTGAGCTTATAACCAAATCTGTATGACCTTCGGTTCAAAAGTTCTAGCCAGTACAAGAAAGCGATGACAGACGGACAGACGGACGGACAGACGGACGGACACCCCAACTCTTATAGACTATAGGCCCCGAACTTTTGGGTTGGGGCCTAATAAGAAATTAAGGGATCGACAGCTCTCAAAATAAATGCATGCTAAAAGAGGGGATAGAAGGGAGTCGTTATCAACCCATTTGCGTTGATGACTATAATTCAATATCAAATTAAAAGACTTAAGGCTTAATCAAACGATAAATATTTGGAAAGATCAATTTCGGCCGAAGCTTTTATTTTTAAAAAAATCGCACTTTTTCAAGGTATTCCTTTCGTTATGCAGTCTTTTGTCATTATTAACCAAAATTAAACATGTATGACATGTAAATAAATGAAAATGGCTCAAAGTATATTGTTTTGAATTTCATATCTCGATTATCGCCCATTTTGTTTTAAGTCAATTTATATTAGTTTCGACTTGAAAATTTCAAATTATCACTCTCTCAAACTAGGCCCCATTGCCATATAATAGTTTATGCACATTGGTAAGCTTCCAAATGTCTGGAAATGCGTTATTTTAACTTTTAGCCGAAACACCTTCTCGACCTCGTAGACCAGCCAAGGGCCCACGTCCCTTTGGTTTTAGGAAGGGCCATCCGTTTTTGAACCTGGGATTTATATTGCCTTTTGTTATGGACGGATATACGGGGGATAGGCGGACACCCTAACCACCAACTTTGGCCCGTTTGGGGTACATAGGGGCCTAATGAGGATACCTGTCAAACTATGTTGAAGGTAAGGAGGCAATAATTGAGAGTTGAGGAAGTTTATCTGGAAAATGGGGACTTGCAATGAATTACTACATAACAAAATATGATGAAGATAACTTGCCTTCAAAATATAAGCGAGAAAAACAGCCCAAAAATCTTTGTTTTTAAATTTTTGATTAATCTCGAATGTTAACGCGAGATTAATTGAGAAATGATGATCTGTAATGTTTACATCTGAGTAGTCTGGGAAGAATATACGGGGAGTGGAATCGAGGCCGAAAAAAATAATCGTTTCGAATAAAGTTGCTGTATATGTTGTAGGGTATCTATTCGGTTAGGGCAAGCATACTTACCCTGTATACTTGCCCTGATTTTTTAGGGTAAGTATACTTGCCCTGATATTTTTCAGGGCAAGTATACTTACCCTGGCGTTTGGCCTTCCAAAAATGAAAGATACCCTAACTTGGTATGCCCATTATATGCACAAGTTATTTATGGGGTGAGTGTGTTAAACGTTTCGCTTTGTGAGTGGAACCTATTGATCTGATTATTAGCTTAACTCCGTACGCAACAATAGTGTTTGACTTGAATAGTTTCAGAGCTGTTTACAGTAGAATAATTGTAATTTAGAATCAGTTTTTAGACATTTAACACGATTGGGGTTTGATCTGAAGGGCATTATGGTGAATCACCATACAACAATGTTACATTTGTATTAAAACAAGTTTTATCTTTAAATGCTAACATATGTTAAGAAACTCAAGTAAAACTTCCTTTATATTATTGCATAAAAACTCTCATTAAAAAACTATAACAAATTGTCAATATCTCCAGTGCATTTATGCTCTATATTCGTTTACATTTGAATAATCGATTTAATTTATTACTACTAAAAAAAATCGGTACATCTGTAGACGAAAGTCACACCTGCACGCTAGATAAATCATTTCCCTTTCCCTTTACTCATTTTAATGACAGCATGTATGGCTAATGAGACAATGTGTGCTTTTAAATTTGCAGATTTAAAAAGATAATACATATTTGATTAAAATTCATATTTTTGCCAACACACCACTACGTCCAACGACATTTAAACGACACACTTATTTTCAAAGGTAACATCTATCCCTTAATGATTCATGACCACCAATTTTACTCATTTTTATTTAAACACGAAAGGCACGAGCGAAATGTTTAATGTCGGTAGCAAGTCGAAATGATTTACTCATTGATCCGGAGCGAAACGCTCTACTCATCGAGGCGAAGTGTTCGACTCACTAAGCCACCAATAGTAATCACTCTATGGCTTTTTTTTAGAAATAGAATGACTAAACCTTCAATTTCAATTGCAATCAATAATCATGAACACAATTGCTATGAGGAGCGAAACGTTCTACTCACAATAATCCAGGGAAACCTTTAACTCACTCACTCAAATGAATAACTCGTATGTTTATATCAAATCAGGGTATCTTTCATTTTTTGAAGGCAAAAAACCAGGGTAAGTATACTTGCCCTGAAAAATATTAGGGCAGGTATACTTACCCTAACACAGTTAGGGTAAGTATACTTACCCTAAGGCAAGAATACTTACCCTAGGGCAAGAATAATTGCCCTGAAACGAAAAGATACCCTGTGACATATATAGAACATAAATTTCACTTTTTCCTACGACTTGGGAATTTTAGTTGTTTTATTTGCGAGTGCAATCGAATCGTTTCCAATACCTACTATCTTCATCCCGGGAATAGTGTAGTGAAAGTCGAGAGATGACACTCCCACATATTCCGACTTGTAAATTTGTTACAAGAAGATACATTAATACATTGAAAATAAGTACTTGAATGCGATATCAAAAGTGATATAATGATGCAGTCAGAACGTGTTGAGAAAAGGTACAAAGAACTATATGGTAATAACTAGGAACATTCAAATTGTAAACTGAACATATAAGTTTATTTATTCCAAGAGTAGAGTGACATACGGGGTGACATTATTATTATTAAAACGAAGACCACCCAGACCCTTTTAATGCTGATTTTAAGCAAGTCTCCACCCCATGTTTTAAAGCGTACATAAAAAGCTACATACCTCAAACCATCAGGTAATATTCGTTGAAACTGGTAATAAAGTATATAATCCAAACTAAACGAATAACAACTTTATTCCTTATCCTCTTAAACATTATACATGCATTCTTGATCACTTTAATCAATTATCAAACAAATTTACTCTAACGTGTGTTTATTTACATGCTCCACTGTTCTTAATTCTTATGCATTTGCGTGCTTACGTCACAGTATTTCTACGCAACACATTGCGTCACAATTTGGCTCATATTTATGACGCTTATGTTTTAATAAATCTTTTTTTTAATGAGCGATACTTGTGTTTATATGAATTTTGAATTGATAGCAGGTAGTTTCGTAGGTGGTTGTTGAATAATTATATTGTTATAACGGATATATTTTAATTTCAAAGACAAAAACGGACACAAAAAAGAAAAAAAAATATCATGTCATATTCCATTTATTAGTAGTAATTGTTTTATTAATACTGACGGGTCCAAACGAAATTACTGGAACAAGTAAATGTTTCCCCCTTTCGGTGATATTTAATTAATTAATTAATTATTTTAATCAATTTGACATTGGCATCCTCTTATCTAGGAATGAAAACAGTACCACAATTCGTGACGAGTGAAATCTGTCAATTCTCCTCGGAAAAGCAAGAAAAATAGATTCACTCGAGTTTCGTTCTCGTGAAACTATTTTTTGCTATGTTTTTAATTTTTTTTTTAATGAGCGATACTTGTGTTTATATGAATTTTGAATTGATAGCAGGTAGTCTCGTAGGTGGTTGGTGAATAATTATATTGTAATAACGGATATATTTTAATTTCAAATACAAAAACGGACACAAAAAAGAGAAAAATATCAGGTCATATTCCATTTATTAGTAGTAATTGTTTTATTAATACTGACGGGTTCAAACAAAATTACTGGAACAATTTAATGTTTGGCCCTTTCGGGGATTTTAAAGTAATGAATTATTTTAATAAATTTGACATTGACATCCTCTTATCTAGGAATAAAAACAATACTACAATTCGTGACGAGTGAAATCTGTCAATTCTTCTCGGGAAAGCAAAACAAAAACAGTTTCGGAGAATTGACAGATTTCGCCCGCCACTCATGAGATATTGTCATTGTATTTATATAATGTGAACGAATACGAGTCAAAAAGTCTCCAGCCATAAGGTTCCGGCCATTAAGATTCCAGTCCCGAAGTTCTCCCAATATATTACATGGAAAAAACATATATTTAATTGCATAAACTCTTTGGTCCCAAAAGTTATTTGTTCTATATTTATTGAGCTCTAAGGCTGGAATGTTATGACCGGAGACTTTTTGGCACATCGTGTCACTTTTGGAGATTTCCGGAAACTTTTTGGGTGGAGACTTTTTGGGCGGATACCAATATGGACACATGTCTGGATCACATAAATAAACAAACAATAGAGAGGTTAGGCTGAAATGTGTTATTTAGGATCACACTTTTGGTGATCCACCTTAGGTATATTGATTTTCTTTGATTTGTCTTTTACTATCATAATTCATATTTTCACTACAATGTAACATATTAGCATGCTGAAAACGCTCTTTTTCTAACAGAATTCTAAGCTCATCTTTGAAAAAGTCACAATTAAGTAAAACATGAAATTCATCCCCGATTTGACCGCTATTGCTTAGTGTACAACTCTTACTATGAAGGGGATCACTGGTAATTAAGTGTTTCTACACCTGAATTTCATTAGTGTCATAGTCAGAAAGGTTGGCAGTTTTTAAATATTCAACTCACATGTAAAATTTGATTAAAATAACCGGTAACTTGTACAAGAGGGTGACTCATGCACCGCCGCTCTCCACTTTGCTATAAAAAAGCCAGTTTATAAACTTCATTTCCACATCCAAAACATCATAGTTATTAGGCGGGAGTTTCTGGTCAAATTTCAACCGTGGCCGAAAAATATATGATATAGGCGGGTGCTTTAACCCAATTTTCCTTTACTATCGATTAACTTTTAATTGTATGTTTTATAATGATAGTAGATAAACTTCATTTGGGCAATTCCACGTAACTTTGCCATAGGGTAGACAAAATTATATAAATAGAACAGCAAACTATTTCTGTTCATCTAATAACACAATGATTAAACTGTACAAAACTATAAAATAATATCAATTTGGCTAAACATTTAAATAAAAATGAGTTTTTTAGTGACGATGTAATTATTACATATTTTTCTTTTCACGTTTATGTGTATTTTTAAGGTAATAATTATAGGGAATATACTTATCTGAATGAACTGTTCTTTTTACTTATGATTAATGCAAATATAGAGAATCGACACGTAACGTTTAAATTATGTTCCCTATTTATAAATTGTTAAAATATTGAATTGTTCTAACCTGGCAAAAAGCATGTAACGTACATAACGAAATGCTATTCTTGTTTTTATACAGATCTAATGAATGGTTGTACAATTGAAAGATTTTCTACAGGATGCTCTTTGACAATGCCTTGATACAATGGCATAACGATTGTTTCGATAAGCTGACTGCTGAACGAATATCTAACGTTTTAATTGTGTAACGTACGTAACTAAAAATATGGATTTTTTTTCATCTCGTTATGTATCTCACTTTAAATCAATGGACTATGACTATTCTGGTTAAATATTGTTTTAATTACATATCTGAATGCAAAATACGTGTAATACACCGCAATAAGCATTTCTTAACCTATGATAATATGCACCAAAAGATTTTTTTTGCAATTGCGTTAAGCAGATTTTTGAACCAAAATTTATTGCAATACTTGTCTATTTCTATAAATATATGCAATTTCTCGGATCACATTTTATCTAAAAGACTGGTTTTGATCAGTACCTTCATATGTTAAAGCGAAATCAATGCAAACGAGTGCAAAATTTAAAGAACTAAGAATGGTTCGAATCATGCTCAAGGTGTTCATTCTAAGTAGGGCTAAAATACGATAATAACGATGCTCTGCAAGCACCTTTTTACTTTATTTTTGTTCAAAAAATATACAGCACAGTTATATGTTGCATAAACATGCATATATTACAAGAATGAGTAAATTAAGAATTCTCAACATTGTCAAATATGTATTCACGTTTTCTGATTGAAATCAAAAAAATATCTTAATTAAGAAAATGAATTTCATATATTATTTATCATAACAAATATGAAATATTATGCGGGCTCATGTAAGAAAGAACGAGGACAAAGCATATTGGAAGTTTTCAAAGTTTTTCACTCTTTGACTCCATTGCAAACAATTATTGAAATATGAAATAAATAGGTTTGTGCAGGAAATTTGAATTCTGTATTAAACCGTAATATTTTTTATCTTTTTTATGTTTAAATCTGATTATAAGCCTATTTCATGCATTGTCCTTCGAAAATCTGATAAAAAAATACACATAATATATTTTAGGAAAAAAACTCATTTTTGAAATTTAAAAAGTTAACATTTTTGAAAATATGTCGTTTTCTCAATAATTCATGCATTATTCATAATTACATCATCTATTCTTATCAAAGTATTTAAGTTTGTAACAATAAAGATCGCAAAATACAAAGTTATAAGCAACTGAAGAATTGCAAAGACATTGTAACGTACGTAACGTAACGTACGTAACGCGAGTCAGTCAGGCTGATCCCGTTATTTGATGCAAAGGAAAAATAAAAACTCAAAATTGATTTCTTTATAAGAAGACCAAGTCATCACTCAACAAATTCAGCAGGTTTTTGATTCTATAACGTACTTTTTTGAGCAAATATAGCGACCTCCGTTTAAGTGGCAAAAACCCATGTCCATTTTGTGTAACGTACATAACGACGACATTATTAAATTTCCTGGGAAAATTGATAGACAATATGGCTAAATGTATACTGTTTTGAAAACAGGAATATTTCTGCTTAAATTTAATGCCAAAATGTAAAAGAAATAACGTCTGTGGTTGACTACCTGTCAGTTTGAATACAGGTACCCTAGTTAAAAAGTAACGTACGTAACGATGGAATTGCCCATTTCCACAACCAATAATCATTGTGTATAGGCTTGAGTTTCTTGCCTTTTCTAATTGCGACCGAGAAATATCTGATCTAGGCGGGCGCTTTTACCCCATTTTTCGCTTCTATTGATTTACTTTTTATTGTAAATATTATGATACCAGTTTAAAACCTTTATTTCCACAACCAAAAATCATGGTTTATAGGCGGAAGCTTCTGGCCAAATTTTCACCGCGACCGAAAAATATATCATTTAGGCGGGTGCTTTAACCCGATGTCCGCTACTATCGATTAACTTTTGATTGTCTGTTTTATAATACATTTTTTGTTATTTTGTTGTTTGCTTTAAAATATTATTGATTAATTAAAGACAAGAAAATAAATAATGTTGTATAAACATTTTTTATATCGATCCAACGATAGTATAAAGTGTGAACTACCAAATAAATTTACATACAATAACTGATGTTGCCATATTTTGTATTTATTTTGTATAAGAAAGGAGTGTGTGTAAAAACATCGGGCACATATTCATTTTAAGCCAAACATGATATCAAATAATGTGATTATTACATTAATTTTGAATTATTGCTTGCCGATTAAGGGTGTGTTTTCACGGCGGAAAAGATAGTAGGTATTTTTCACTGTTTTGTTTACATGATTTTGAAAATATTTTTAAAGTCATATAAATACACCCTTATATAAGTTCAATTTAACATGTATTGGTATGAAGTCTAAAACGTGCACATAATGGGTTTATATCAGGTTAGCTATGCATTAATGATCAAAATTCGAATCCGAATATCTCCGGTTAAAAACTGATGGAGCCCTCAAAGGCACCAATAAGCAGCATAATGACAAATCCAAGGCTAAGTCCACCATTGATGCAGAGTAACATTTTGTAAGGATTGTATATTTTTATGTAATTTCCAAGCTCTGGGACCTGAAACATACATGACATTGTATCAATATACATATTTTGTTGAATAAATAATGTCAAAAGCAAATCACATACCTTATATGTTAATCAATTTCAATGCTATATCTGTTGACTGAAAATTTATACAACAATGCATTTGATATATGTTAATCCAAACTTATTTTGATTTTTTTTTATAAATGATGATTATAATATTTTCTTATAGAGCTAAATATTAAGTTATCTTTATATGTGTCGATACATGTTTTTGTCTATCTTATATCAAATGATTTCTAATGAGAGAAAATCATATTTGAGCAGGAATTCCCGGAAAATATGGATAGCAATTTCAAACTAGAATACCTCCTCTTTTCAGATCATAAAATATCTATGGTAAGAAATTTCGAAATAATAATACCACCAAACATATGTATTTGTGATGATTAAATATTACTAATAACACAATCATGACTTTAAAACTGCCAAAACAACCCCACAATACTTACAATATCGCATAAGGCTATATATAGAAACATCCCAGCGGCCAGACAAAGAATCCATTGCTGTGCGTCCTCGCTTGTTTCAGCGATAGGGATCCCGATGTAAAGTCCTATCAGTGCAGGGGCTTGTGTTAAGAGCTGAACCGAAAACACGCGTTTCCAACCCCAACCGGTTGATAGTAACACAGCCACATCACCTGTAATGAAGTTTGAGAATTGGCATTGGAATATTTAGTAATCGTATTTAGAAAATGTAATAAGGGATAATGCGTCAGATAAATGATTATCCTTGTTAATTCAAACGATACAAGACAACAATTTTTCCATAAAATAAAGCTACGGATCATTCGACACACTTGATTTAAATCACTTTAAGAGTAGACACGATAAGAGTGAATTGCAGCGTTGTTTTGCTTTGCATTTCATATTTTTCTTCATTTTAATACAATAAACAAATTGTTACACAGATGCCTAAACTATATTGTAGTTGCTAACATGATTTTGTTTTTCAAATCAACATACCGAATTCATGTGCCAACTCGTGGATCATAACTGCCAAAGAAGTGCTCAATCCAGTTTGCCAGTCCACGGTAAAAGCGGCGCCAATAGCTAGGCCGTCAGCGAAGTTGTGAATGGCGTCCCCAACAGTGATCATCCAAGCAACAGAAGGGTCCGCTGCAAATGAAATGTGTCAGATATTTGTTCGTTTGTTATGCGCTTCTTTAAGTTAGAAATTAATTTAATGATCATGTTTTGTTGGGTCAAACCTGGTGCAAAGATGGTATCAATGTTGTAACATTGATACCTTATGAATTATTGACTGTATAATTATATAACACTTGACAAAGTGCCATCAAGATATCGAACTTATGATAAAAACAATAAAGGCATGCAATATTTTCTACTAATTCTGACTCATTTTACTTTTAAACCTGGTACATTACACATCCTATGTATGTCCAGAATCTAGAGTTATTTTATTAAGCAAATCACCTTTGACATCATCGCTAAGACCTTCATCAATGTCCACATGTTTGTGTTCAGGCATTACGCTCCCGTTCAGTTCTTTGTCGCTCACAGTATATTGAGTTGAGCCGTTCATTTGGTTCGGTGCAACTTGATTGAACGTTGACTTTTGCTTATCACTTGGCGCTCCATCGTGAGAGTGAGCTCCCTTCTACAAAAAGCGATAAATGATTCAATATTAAATATTATCAGGAGTAAAATGTTTGTGAGTTTAGTTTGGTATTCAAAAACTGAATTCAGTTAAATATCTCAGACATGCCTAAAATTTACACATTTTCCCTACAAATTTGAATATTTCTAAGGAAAAGGTTTAAGTATATTTTGGTTCTAGATCTCACCGATAAGACTTGCATGAACATCTGCAGATTGAAGAACGCCCATATAGCAACACAGGATATGAAAGATTTCCAAACGAAAGTCTCCACTCCGCTTTCATGGTCGTGCCCTTCGTCTTCGTGATCGTGTAGACCGAGGCCCTGAGTGTTGGATATATATGAATTATGATAACATGAGGATAAACTAAATGCTAGATTAAAATGTAAACTGTCAATTGTAGACGTACAAAGCAGTAAGAGCAGTTGTTGAGCATTTGTGTTTATTGTCGCGTATGCCCAGGCCCTGAATATATAGATAGAAAAATATATGGAAATAATAATGATGCTGGTGGGTATTTATATACCGCTTATCCTGCTTTTAGCTCTAAGCGGATCACAATCCATTATTACCTTGGTCCTTCATGTATGAATTCATGTATGTGTACACTTGTTTAACGGGCAGGCAACCTATTATACAATTGGCGCTCACAATCACGTCTTGTGACATACACATTCAATTACCAAGTACCCAATTGTACGTGCACACTTCTGGGTGGGAAGAGGCAGGAGATATTGCATGCAGTGCCCACTTGCATACCATGATGACCGAACTTGATCGGGAATCGAACCCATGGCCACTGGCCATGGGTTCGATGCCTTAACCGCTCGGCCACCATGTCTCCACATGCCGATGATATATATATATCATATGATATTATGAAAAGAAACTAAATTCTGAACTAGATTAAAATGCAAGCTATCAATTGTAGATGAACAAAGCAGTAAGAGCAGTTGTTGAGCCATCGCTTTTGTGGTCGTCTTGGCACAAGACCCTGAACTAGCACAAATATATATTAGCATATATAGAAGAAGTCCACGAAGAAGTCCACGAGGATATGTTAATGGCTAGACGTTGCAAAAAAATTGCATGAATAATACAACACTATGTCATCGGCAAAGTTGAATAAAAAATAAATACAAATAGAGAACGGACTGAACTAAGAACTTTTGAATGATGCTATTAGAAATTTTAGCTCACAAACGTATAATTTTACTCACGTGCGGAATCAGATGGATAAGCGCATCTCCAGTCAGTGTTCCGACCGCAAGACCAAGCATAGTGGCCATGATGTATTTATACGCTGATGTTTTCGACCAGGGCACGATCAGTAGACCCAGGGGCGCGCATAGACTGATCAATATAACCGATATGGTTCCATATCCATAAGCTGTGAACAAAATGGATATGCATAATCACACTATATCTAGTACACCATTCACAATTGCACAGTTTGTAAAGTCGAAACAAAAACTATCAAAATAATGCAGCTATTAGCGGCGACATATAATTTATATAAATAGTCTGAATAAAAACATATTAATGCACAATTAGCAACGCATGCAAATGTTGATTCTGGAGCACCACACCCATCATTAGATTCTTGAGGGTTGATTTACAGCTGTAAAAGACTACGTTATGATGCTCACTTTCCCCCGGAGTTGGCTCAGAGCCTGAGTCCTCCTCATGGGTCGCACATCCCTGGACGATTTGTTGAACCAGTGAAGGTGAAAGCTCCGTAAACTCATCCTCTGATATACCCACACTGTGCGAAATATTGTAGACGTCCAGGAGCTCATGCGCAGTATAACACTACAAATGAGAACATTAAAAAGTGATTATATGTTCCAATTAATAACATAAAATTATTTCTTATGAATTTATTGACGAAGAAAAAGAAATTTATGATTAGATAACAATATTCTTTACATATTCTAATTGTTAATTATATGTTTCAACCTTGATAAAGTGGCCACAGAAAAGTGATTTGTTTAAAAAAAATAGTTAAAATATAGTTACTGCAGTTACTGCTGTTACTGTTGCGATATCAATCGTTTTTTTTTTTTTTTTTGCAAATTGATTTCGCTGTGATTATAGAAAAATGTCGCCAGTCAATGGCGGCACTTATAGGGAAGCTACATATAGAGGGAACTGACCGAATGATCGACACTACGCCTCTTCCTCCTTTTTGCTTCCTTTGCATGTCCATGCGCATGGTCATCGTCACCGCCGATGCCGAGATCTACCAGCAAATGCTCGAAATCTGAAAATCGTTTAGACCACTTGTTAAAAGTTAAAACACATTTTGCATTCACGGCTATACGTTTGTATTTTTTTTTCTAAAAGACTTTCGTTTAGCACATTAATGAGTCACGTCCAATGGAGGCCGATGAACGTATTTCATTTCCTCCTTAAACATAATCGGTAATTATATGCAAAATAAAAGAATCTAATTTGATAACCATGATGATGATTTTTAAAAATGATACTCATTATTATAGTTTAGTAACGAACCGTGTTCGGAAATGGTACACGTTTCATTGGTTCCATAAAGCTGAAAGATCTCATATAAAAAGTCCTCTGGGTGTACGCCTTCGTCATAGTGATCATGGTCATGGTCGTGGTCTCCCTCGCACCATTGCGTCCTTTCCTGTGCAGTTGCTATGGCAATAAGAGTGAGCAACAAACAAGCGACAAGTCTGCGAAATAAACATGTAATACATCTTCGTTTTTAGTTGCGTTTTAATGAACCAGAATGTATGTATGAATTGTATAGACTAAAAGCTACGATTATGTTATATATATCAAATTACTTTTAAAGAACTCGTCTTATAAACATGCATTCGTATCTAAACAATTATATTTGAAAATAATTTTAAATCAAATCAATCCACAAAATACCACACAATATTGTTTATAAATTTAATTAAGTTAAAACTCACATTTTATGATTATCCATCATATCAATATCAATTAACTTTTGCGATATCCTTTTCAAAGATCAAAATATAAAATGCCGATCTATTTGAGACTTCTCCAAATATATTTAGATTAAAACACTCTATCTGCCAGAGAGCTCTTCAGGACCCTAAAATATATAATGTGATAATGACTTTAGTCCCATTTAGGAGGACAGCGTGAACTTATTCAACCGATTCTTATTTTCATGCATTTTTAGGTTTAGCCTGTTAAGGATTTGATAGGAGGAGATATACATATAAACATGCGATTTTAGTTATAACATTTATAAATGATTATGAATTTCTGATTATGTGACGCGATTAAGTATATGCCTTATATTGAAATATGATACCAAAAATTGCTTAAATATCATGCGAAGAAAGATGTTGCCATGATTGAAAAAAAAGCAAAAATGAATTATTTATGACCTGTATAATGAATGATATGTGAAAATTTGGCTACATAGTGATCGATAGTTACTTTGAAATCAAAGTTGTGTTGTGGTCAAAGTCTTGTAAAAAAACTTAAATCCGTAACTATTTTCCCACTCAGAACAACAAAATGATTGTTATACAATGAAAAACTTAGTCATTATTACAAAATGACATGTTCAATCACGTATTAATCATCCACATTTTATTGGAATTTAATAGTGCATTTGTTGAACTTTGATTATGGGGTCTTTTCACCTCTCGATTTATGTTATGCAAAGTATTGGTTCACAGATCCGCTTGATATGGATATCCAAATCACGAGCAGATATTTTTCGTTGAAATACAGATAAGAAATATCATTTATAAATGTTAAGCCCGTCGACATCATAAATAATTATCTCCTCAACCTAATTATTCATTCGGGACCTTCTAGAATATTTTTTTTTCAAATGACCATGTAATTTTGAGTTTAAAAAGATACATACACAGTTTTTTTTATTAATTTCAAAATTGTGATATTTTAATTGTTTAAAGGGCACTTATAGGTCAATATTAGAAAACATATGCAAATCCACCAAATTACAGGAATATTGAATTTCGTCGTTTGTTCAATTTCTTTGATTCCCGTGTAATGTTTCACATATACGATCCCGTTAAAGTGAACTCTCAATTATCAGAAATACTTAATGTATGCACTACGCAATAGATTAATGCAAATACCACTCGAAAACATCAACGCAAGTAGCTCATTAAATATGCGAACTACATTGTATCATTTTGCCACTGGGTACAAGAGGTCCAGATGTCATAAATATCTTCACATTTTTGTATTCACATTGCGTTATCACATACCGTATAAAGTATAAAAAAGTCGCATTTCTTAGAAATAAATATAGTTTATCGAGTGCGACTATAATATAAAATGAGTTTATATATTTAAATAAACATTTTTTTCAACGTCAATTAAAAGCTACTGTTTCATGTTAATATTTCATTTATGGAATTTAAGTTATTTATTTAAATATATATAACGATATATTGTATTACTTTCGCTCGTACTGAATAATCTAAGATGTCGTATTATAATATTGCATTTGAGAACTCTTGTTGAGCCGCCATAACCCAAAGAAGAGCACCTCACGAGCTGTTCCCCAAAGAAGGTGTTACCCACCAATTTCCAGCTGGCTTGGAACTTTTGAGAAAATTCATTCTAGCTTGGAGATTTTAGCAGTTTGAGGAACACCTTTTTTGATAATTTCTTACTTTTTATAATATATAGTGAGAATAATTATTTCGAAATTGAGTGAACTTGCCTGCAATTGTCTAATAAACTGTAATTTGCAAGATATGATATGTAATTTGTTTAAATTCAACATTTCAATTTGCGCAAAAGAAGTTCCTTTTCTGTTCCAAGCCAGCTAGAAAAGGAGAAACAGCCCAGCTGGCTTGGAAAAAAAGGAACACCTCTTTGCAAATTCTAAATGTTCAAAAATCTTTAATTTGTTGCTCTTCGTAATTGTAATGTTGTTTTAAGTTGATTTTACAACTTTTTGAAAAACTATGTCTTCGGGTGCCCTTCCTCAAATAATAAAGTCAAACTGCAACACCCACTATTTTTTATGTTTCAAAATACAGATTTGGCTATTTAAGGTGTAAAGCGCATAACTTGAGTTTTGCGCTTTATTAGAGATGCCTTCATATTGATTGTGCAAAGAAATAGTAGGTTTTTTTAATACGTAATTGTACGTGATTTACGTGACGCATTATAAAGTTTGCGGTATGGTCGAAGTATGATTATGTTAAGCAAATGGTGGAACATATTTTAAGTGTTTTTTATTCTTTCCGGATCTGTCTCGACAATAAAACACCAACATGGTTATGTTAACATTTTGTATATTTTGTTTGTATATATTTACATTCACAGTCATCTTATAACGTAATAAATGCAAAGATATTATTCACTATTCAAACAGTAGAACAAAACAGATTCAAGCTATCACACAATACTATGTTATCATCAAAGCATTATCATTTGATCATCAGCATTCAAACAAATCAGATTCACTATCAATTTACATTTACAGTTATTTCATAACGTAATAAATGCAAATAAATGAGAATTCGCTTATTCAAAAAATATGTTTCTATGTTAATATGACACGTTGTCAACAAAGAAAGTCTTTAAAACCCACTATTTTTTTAGTGCATTAAGCCCTCAAGGGCACCAATAATCAACATAATGACGAATCCAAAACCCAATCCACAGTTGATGAAAGCCAACATCTTGTAGGGATTATATCTTCTGATGTACAGGCCTAGCTCTGGAACCTGAAAATAAGAACAGACATTTGTATATATCATGTAAAATCTTGAAAAATAACAAACATCATGTAAGTTGTATATATCATGTAAGAAAAGTATATACTTGTCAATAAAGATTAGTTGGAGGATTTTTTTTACGTCACATCACCTCGCCCTTCTCATGTGTGTTTTGTAGCTAATAATAGGACGCGATTTTTACTCCTCTAAACATTGCTGCTTTGGAACTCGTTATGTTAATTCGTTAAAGAAATTAACCAATCATTATACTATTGTTTCCAAAATATCATGTGTCAATGAATTTTCAAATAAATCCTAAAATATATCATGAAAATGCATAAGGCAAATCCGCAATATGTATAACTACATTTATTACAAAGAGGATAAACCAACACCTTTGTACTAACAATATCACAAGAGCGATATACAACATTTCTTTATAATATATTACAATAAAAAAGAAGATAAACCAACACAATATGTACTTACAATATCACATAGAGCGATATACAAAAAGAGGCCGGCGGCAATACAGAGAATCCACTGCTGGGCTTCCTCGCTACTCTCAGCAATAGGGATACCAATGTAGAGACCGACGAGGGCAGGGGCCTGTGACGCCATTTGCACCCAGAAGACGCGCTTCCAGCCCCAGCCCACACTGAGAAGCACGGCAACATCGCCTATAGGAAGAATGAATTCATATATTATTGTTTTGTAATATGCGATAAATATATACATATATAATCCACAAAGAGAAGTACGGTGAAATCGCCTATAGGGGAGATAAAAGCGTAGATTAGTATTTATGTAGAATCTATAGTCGCCACCCAAGCAATCGGGTGTCAGCAATGATAATAGAAAACATGATGTCTAATTGTAACTACCTGTTACAATTAAACAGTTAGGAACTGTTAAACCAAATGAATGCCTTATCAAACTCACACACAATAACCTTCACTATATGTTGAAATTGATATTTCTGGTCCATTTAAATATAATAAAGCGTAGCGAATATAGACATTTACTTGGGTATCAACCATGTTGCATCGCATATGATGGCAACTTGACTTTAAAACAAAAACAGTGTACAGAAACTAGTAAATAATATATTGTAAATACTGTGTTACCTTTAAATTCTGTAGTTATAAATTGTTTATTTACATCCGGTTTACATTTTACATG
>LQRL01030275.1:3516-15862 GCA_001703475.1 Hydroides elegans
TTTTTAAGCTAATGAGTAGCTAATGAGATTTCGCAGCATCTCAAAAATCGGTTTATGAGTGCCTGTCCTAGCATCATTATAATTTTGGGCGAGAGGGGGGAGGGGATAGGTGGAATGATGGGTAGAAGTTTTATGGGGTTCCATCGACAATCAAAATAGTGTGCAGGTGATGGATGTAAATTTGATCGCTCAAATATCAATATCTCACACAAAAAAACTTTTGAGTGCACGTTTCTTCCGGGGTAGGGGGTGGGGTTGATGGTAGCGGTCGGGATGGGTAGAAGAGGTTACTTGTCCATCCATAATCTTTGCAAGTAGAGTCATTATAGAACTATTCAAAGGGAAGAGTTGAAACAGGAATTATATTGGTCAAAAGGTGTGATATTTGTATCTAAAGAAGTTATTTGCGAGAAAAGAATACATGAACAAACTGGGGCATCTGAACCCGTATCATGGTGATATTTTCTACATTTTGTATAAAAAAGGCGGGGATCGGGAACATAAAGAGTAGGTGTGTTAATGATGCTCAAGAAGCAAACGGAGGGACGCAATGTATACATTGATATAATATGCAAGATCAAACGGGGGCACCGGAATCTGTACCTGGTAAAGATGGTGAGAATTGATCGAAAGGTTGTAAGGGATTGGGCAATAGCATGTATGCACTTAAAGGAAACGCAAATCTTTTCAAATGAGTAATGTATTCAAATAAATAAACAGGCATATATTTGAAATATATGTAAAGCTATTTTAAGATTAATTTTTGTAGGAGATTCATATCAGGATGATGTATAATCTTTTTTTAAATATGATAAGAAGGCTTCCGTATATGCTTATGGATATACATGTTTACATAATTATGTATAAACTATCTAGGTTGGGGTTAGGACTTGGATCCATATGAATCCGTGAACAAAAAGCAAAACGATTATCTTAAAGCATTTCATTATTATTTGATTGCTGAAATAACAATTTGAAACATAATCAAGGCACCGTTTAATATTGGTGTTATATCAAGACAACATTTAACACCTCATTTGCATTTCCCATTATTGAACACAGTGTCTCTTAATTTCATCTTTTTACAAGTACGCTTTATCATAGTTACCTAGCATCTTTGATATATGTGAGACGTTTTTATATTCTATATCAGCATTTATCAACAACTTCACCAGTTATAAATCATTTAATTAAATTGGGGCTCATCATAGTACAATATGGAAATCTGGTAAATGATATGCATATTTTGATATTAAGTCAAGTATTTTTCTATCCAAATATCTCTGCGTTTTAGATACGCAGTTAGCAAAAACTACATGTAGGTTTATACAAGTTGTATGATTCTTTGTGATTATTAGAATGATTACACAAAATATACAAGTGCAAATGTTAATCATTATGTTAATTCATCAAAGCTCGATAAAAATATGTTTTGGTATATATAAAAACACATATTTCTTTTCAGGCATTTTGAAGACATATTTAACCTTAACGGTTTAATAAGTTAACTAAATCAGGACTTTCAACATTTGCGGCGTAAAACTACACTTTACACCTGATTTCGTGTTATGCAAAGACATACAAGTTAATTATGAAAATATACAGGCCGCTGGGCCCCTTAAGGCACGATATACATTCCTTTCAAGTTAAGAAAAGGGTGAGGGGTTTATGGCGTTTAGCATGATATATCGTGTGATTACAGAAATAAAGTAATTATAATGGGAAAATCGTTTTTGAATTATGGCATATTTTATTTATGTTTATCAAAAAGATGAATTTAATCGAAATTTAGTTCAAATATTTACAACTAATTAAAACTCACTAAAATTGTATTTGACGTACAAAATTTATTCGCGAATCTTTTAGCGTGACCAATTAAAGTGGAATTCAAATTGATGTTCGCATTGCATAATAGGACCAATAGTTACATATTAACATATTTCGAACGCATATACATGTGTACCTACATGTATAAATCGCTTGCAAGCGCGGATCTAGAAAATATTGATTTTGGTCGCCAGCGATGTGAACGATATCAGAGCGAACGAGAGCCAAAATATTGTTTGTATAAAAAATAACAGAGAATAGATGGCGTCAGGTTTAAGCGATCCTCAAAATCCGCTCTTGGTCAGATCTGTTCCAACTACGTCGCAATTAGATTTGATTTGTTGATTTTGGCTTCGTTATTGTCATATCCGTACGTCGGATGATCGAAAACGTTCCGATACGGTTGGAACAATGCTGTAGCTATATATACCTATATATACATTAGGGATGAAAATTGACATTCGCAAAGTTTTGATATAAAGTGCTTTCTAACAATGCCAGTTTTAGGCATTGATTACATTAAAATCGCTAGTTGCGATTTTCACAGTTTTTGTGGTTGGAGCGACAAGACTATTGTTTGACAATTTCCAAGTCACATAAAGAAAACAATGACAATCGCAATTTGCAATTTCCAAATCGCTTATTTTATATGGTTGGACCTAATGCGTCATTTTAAATGTAGAACTGATAAAATATTTTTAATGAATAAAGAAGGAGCTTGATGTCCCATTTCGACAATCTATCAAAATAAAGAAAACGTTTGTGACGATCGTATGTCTTTTCAATCTCAATTTGGAGTGACTAATTTACAACATTTATATTGGTCTCATCATATGTACAGCTATTCAATTTGAATAACACTTGGTTCACAAAACTGCGGCATTTAAGAACAGCTGATAAGAAAAGCATTCATAATACAAGGAATGTCTATCGAAAAGCACCCCACGAGCTGTTCCCCAAAAAGTTGTTCCCACCGCATTATCGAGTTCCATCATTCCTATAGGTTAGAGATTTGTGCAGTTTGAGGAACACCTTTTTGATAATTACAGGTTTTCTCAATAAGTAGAGAAACTAATTAGTTTGAAATTGATTGAACCTGCTTGCAGTTGTCTAAGAAACTGTTATTTGCAAGATATGATAGGTAATTTGGTTATATTTCAACATTTAAACTTTCGCAATAGGTGTTCTTTTTCAGTTCCAAGTTGGCTAGAAGAGGAACATCCCAGCTTGCTCGGAAAAACAAACACCTTTTTGCAAAATGTTAATGTTCAAAAAACATTATTTTGATGCCGTTCATAAATGTAATATTATAAGGTGATTTTACCTCTTTTTGAAAAATGTGTCGTTGGGAACTCTTCAATTTCTATCTATGTCGAACTCCATGTTGAATATATAATTATTCTCTTCACGAAAGTTTAGTGAACAAGGGCCGATAACAGAAGTAATGAAATATGTCATATACAGAAGTGTGGATAGTTGCCAACTTAAACAATGCTCTCCAAAAATATATTATTGAAGGGTCTACATAATGTATTTGGGGCATCGCATCGAGATACCTTGGTTTATAATCAGATTTGGCAATCATAAATAAATTACTTGCGCTTGACATAATTTCGCTGAGAAAAAATGAAGATTGTAAAACTGATGTTTCATTAAGAAGCATATTTGATGCATTTTCCATATTTCCGAAATGGGTCATTGAATAATTATAAGTAAAGGCTATAACAAAAAGAATATGTAGAAATATCAATCGTAACCGAGAATATTTTACACAAAGCTAAACACAATAACTTTGAGAAGGGCCACAGTGAAGACGCTTAAAATCAGATTTACATGCTTTACAACATTTCTTGCAATTAAACACTCCACTTATGAATTTCACTTATCTAAGTTACTCTCAAACTGAACCCCTTAATTGATTTTGACTTTTGTCCAGGTTTTTGAAATGCGTGGTGACAGCGCAGGCGCAGAGTCGCAGATGCAAGTGCGCGTGCGCAATACGGACACAAAACTCGTCTGCGTCTGGCCCATTGCCAAGATGAAAGAGAGGCTGCAGAAGATGCGCAAGCTCATGTATGCAGTGAGTAGATGTTTTTGTTTCGAGCATTTTCTATATATTTTTTTTCATATAAATCTATTCCCAACGCTTATATGTTATTAACTCTAAAACGGGGATTTGGGGACTTTCAAGAGATTGTTTATTCTTATCACAAAAATATTATTTCATATACACGTGTCATCTTAAAGTAGCAAAGGGAGCAAAGGCGAATTAGATTGAGGTCTTTGTTATTTGCAAGACATTTTAAACCATAACTGATTGCAAATTAATAACATCTGAGGGCGTATACAGGTTGATGTTCTGAACTATTAACTATCCTCCACTCATTACGATTTCTAGAATGAATATTCATTCGCTTAACGTATACAGTACGCAGCATACACGAAGAATAGCCTTTATTGTTTCAGAATTACATTTGTAAATCTGTGGCATTCTCACTTTTTTAGGACGAGACAGAAGGCCAAGGCATAGGTGGCGACACCGTTTTCTTCGACGCCGCCGATATCTGGCTACCGGAAGAAGAAATTACCGACGAAGCACCAAAATCAAAAGACACTTCCCCTTCCTCATCACCCATCCCGAAACGCAACGGACTCCCGAGAAGCCCCGTACCGGCCAAATCCATATCGCATCGCAATACGAGTCCATTCCAAAGTACGCGGCCTATCAATGGACATGCTGCACGCTCCAATATCGCCCATAGAAACCAAGTTGGTAACCATTGCAACAAACAAGTGGGCCCTAGCAACCAACTTAGTGACCATAGCAACAGCCCAGTGGGCCCTAGCAACCAATATAGTGACCATAGCAACAAGCCAACGGGCTCTAGCAACCAAGTTAGTGACCATAACAACAAACCAGTGGGTCCTAGCAACGCGATGACGCTAAGGACGTTGTCAAGTGAGGAAGCTCTACCGTCTGTCTCTGTGTCCGTTGCTCTGCAGGCGTCACAAAACACGATGAAAATGTGAGTATATTTTTAGTAAGTTTTTGGATTGTTGGTGATGTGGATTGTTGGTGATGTTGTTGAACAAGGGCGATTGAAAAAAAAAGTAATGATACACAAACGATCCATACCAAAATAGTACTTGGTCATTGGAAAGGGATAGGCAACGTTCAAGCATGCGGGTCTCGGGCTTTCCCAATTCCGAGGGTAAATGAATTTACGATAAATGCGCACATTATACTTTATTGTATCATTGAACTTATTTGACTAGGTGTGTTTAAATGCGGTTTCACACTATCAATGTTCAAAATAGTTGTGTAACAATTTTACTCTATGATCACATGATCACATGATTCATGACCGATATACATACCATACTCTTTACCTATCTCTCTTTCTTTCTATACAATCAAAGAGCTATTATTGGTGACCAGAGAAGTTAAAATAATGAAATATATAGGGATAACTACGTGCGTCAGAATATTGGAATATGGACACGTGTTTAAGAAGCTCTAAAAGTTTAATTCGTGCTATTTGTTAAAGGTGTACAATCAACATTCTTTCATCCATAACCTGAATACACGGCCTGTCCATATTACGCACGAAACTAAATATTGTATATAAACATGTAATTGTCAGACATATTTCATGTCAGTGTAATAAAGTGAGCCATTCCTTTTAAAAGGATTCAGTCAATGGGTTCAGAGTGGCCGCATGTTTATGCATTTGATCCCGCGTTTTTTAATGAATAAGACAGCTTGTTGTTATAAGATGAATCGGAGTATTTATTGAATCCGTGACAATATATCGGGTATAAATGCTAAATGTGGCTTTTACAGGGTGTCCAAAACGCCTTTTCTTATCTTATGTTACATTTCTAGTTATACAAGCCTGAATATAAATGGATTAACTGCTTTATTAATATACTTTTATTTGTGTATGATAAGCAAATATTCAATCACATGCATACATTAACTAGACATAGATACATGTATAGTTGGAAAACTAGATAAAATCTTCATTGTATTACAAAAATTGCACTAAGAACATAAATAAAACATATTTAGAACACCCTGTAAATAAGTCACCCTGCTGTCTTTACGCCTACTCATGTTTCACCGGGATCAAGCCAATACTTTCAGTCGAAGTTTGGATAAAAAATAAAAACATACACTTTGGTCATGAAAAAGTTAAGAACGAGTAGTTTTCCGAGTACCATCTGGAGAAGGATCATAAGGTATTAGCAATGATTTGGAAATAATCCTATGTTTATTCCAAGGGATGATCGCTTAATATGTGCACTTAATCATATCGTTTTATATAAGGATATGTTTTGTAAACATTTATTTGCTCAAGGATATAGAAATAAAATGAATGACCGAGCATTGGTGCTTGGTGTTTGTGCAATAAGATTAGGAATATTTTACAACATTATTATTATTATACAACATACACATTAATCATAAGTAAACTATACCTTGCTAATTCTATGAAATATATGCATCTTAATAAAATATTGTTCGTTAAACGCAGGTAATTAATTCTGATATTCTTTAATGTTTTTATTGCTAAAATCATTCGGCAATAAGTGTTTGAATTTATACAAAACAATTTAAAAATTGAATTCAACTTAATTATGGAAACTTATTTACCTTTATCATGTTTTCCTTACACAGGCCGAACGGTATTCCGGACGTCAGATCCAGTCACCAATCCAATGACCGCCTTCTATCCACCGCCAGCTCTGAACTTCCTGCCGATTCAGAATTTCTCAACATGAGCTTGGCCTCAACCTTAAACTCATCATCCCCTATGTCTCCGCCTCCCCCACCCAAGGACTTTGGTGAAAACAGCGGGAGGGGCGGGGCTAATAGAGGGGGCGGGGCCAATGGCAATCAAGCTCTCAATAAAGGTGACAATCAAGGTGTCAATCAAGGTGTCAATCATGGTGTCAATCAAGCGACAGTGGCGCCACCCGGTGGACTTCCGGAGAAGTATCTGACGTCATCGAATTCTTCATCCGGTTCAGCGTCTGGTTCCGGTCCACGAGGGAGGCAAGGCGGTAGGGAATACTATATTGTTTTATGATCATTTCTGATGAATGTTGTCATAGATTTAATTCTCAACCTAAAATAATTTTTTGATGCATTTTGTTATAAGAATATATTTTGATGTTTTTGTCTGGTCATAGAATTCCAATAATTGCTATTTAGCAATGTTTATACTTATATGCATTTGATGTTTAAAATAATATGATTATGATTTGAGATGATTTAATTATACACACTGAATAACGGTTATGTTATAACATACATTAATATGTGCTATTCCATTTTGTTGTAAGAAAACAAAACATGTATTTTTAGTAATCTTAAGCTAGTCTTACAACCGGCCGTACGGGCTCTACGGGCTGTCTACGGGCAAATTTTGAAGAAATCGTACGGGACCCGCACGTTACCCGCACGTCACACGTACGGCCCACGTACGGCACACGCACGGGTTTCTGCCTGTAGACTGCCCGTACGTGCCCCGTAGGAGAAAATGTGTATGCACATTTTTTGCTGCGGGCGCTCTACGATCATAGAATCTCAAGTTGTCCGCAGGAAGCACGCACGGAGCCCGTACGGGACACGTGCGTGTCCCGTACGTGAACGACTGGAAGGCTACGTGCTCTGCGGGGCTGCTACGATCAGAAAATTGTTTAAAAGCTGCGGGGCCCGTACAGGCGACCGCCCGTACGGCCGGTTGTAAGACTAGCTTTAGTAATTTAATAATCTTATAATACATATACACATAACCCTAACATACTAAATAGCGTATTAGATATCTTATCCAAACTTCTTGTCCTATTTGCAGGAAAATCACCCAATGTCACTTCACCCGACGACCCTAAACACATTTTAAAACAATCAGAACACACGGGTCCAGGAGATCCCAACAAACACCCTAGCCATCGACCAATCATTAAGAGCCGTTCACCCCAGGTGACCCCTACTTCCGGTGCTTTGAAAAACAGCCGCAAAATGCGTACGCGCGACGGTGGACTCTCGTTTACCAAGGAGTCTAATAATGCAAAACAAACTCCAAGCAATAGTGCATCTGCACTAAGTAATAATCAGGATAGACATCCAAGCCAAGGCGGCGGGGGTGCTCCAAGATATCAAAGTGTCACAAATAAATCGCAGTCATCTTCAAACGATGAACGGAAAATCCATCCAGCACAATCACATCAACAACAAAGACGCGACTTACCGCAAACTACAATGGATACTAATCAATCAATGGATAAACATTTATCAGGCGTGTCCTCACAACAGTCTCAAAGTCGATATCAAGATCAAGGACATCATCAAAGTCAAGGTCAAAGTCATGGTCAACGACAAGGTCAAAATCTAGGTCATTTGCAAGGTCAGGGTCAAAGTCAAAGTCAAGGTCATCTTCAAACTCAAGGTCAGCCGGATCCATGTCAACATTGTCATGGCGGCCAAATTGGAGCGAGTACGGACGCGGCAGGAGGAGGAGGTGGAGGAAGTGGAATGCGCGCGCAGCCAAAGAGAGGAAGACGCACGATTTCGTCCCTGCGCATATGTCGCGATATGGTCAAGACGCTGTCGTATCGATGCAAAGGTAAGGGGTGCCCTTTGTTATTAGGTGGGGTTGTTATATTGATAAGAACATCCGATATTCATTGAAATTCTAATATAATTTTCAAGTGTTATCTTATATGTTTTTTGTTTTCTAAAATATATCAATTACGTTCAGACCTCATGTTTTTATTATAAGCACAACCATGGTCAGTTAAACTTTACTGTGTGGTATTCATGTGGGGTATTGTCCATTAAATGTGTGGTAAGTTAAAGTCATGATAGGATGTCTCTCCGTAGCCTTTTCAATACAATAACGTGTTAGTCTCATGTGCAAATCTCACATACAATTTGTGTCATAATAATCAAAGTCATATGTATTATACCAAATGAATAAACTCGATATTTCTTTCAGGTCCTGTCCGGAGTGACAGTCTGACGGACCGCATCATGTACAACTGCGAGAGCATAAAACTGGCTGTGATCAACATGCTCGAGGCTTATACGCAAGCTCAGGACAACAAGCACGATATGGGTAAGGGCTTGCTCACACTATACACATATGCATCACATATGTACTATATAAGACTGGCGGCGCGCTGTCGCTAGTTCTAAAAAGGACATATGAGTACATTGTCGCTTGTTGCTCTAAGTCGAAATGTGATATCACCGTCTTTGCATTAAGATCAAATTATACGATGAACCTTCAATCATTATATCGATACGTTACTCATGCATGTTGAGCAAAGAAGTAAACTTGTTTTTAATATCAGCTATATATATCTAAAAATATATAAAAATGTTTTTAATATCAGCTGCCTCTCACTTTCTCGAAATAGTTTTACTGACAGATAACTGATTTTCACACATGGATGTAACGACAGCAGTGATTAAAGAGTATGTACTATATATTATATCTCAACAGCTGCCTTCGCTGACTCTGAGGTAGTACGTCTGACGAGCTTGCAGCTTGTGGCCGCCATGGAGCTGCTCGTCTCCCATGCGTCGCTATGGTAATACTTGGCCTATGTATCAAATCAGTTCCCAGTCTACACAAAACCTCATCATGAGCTCATGGTGACCTAAAATTAGCTCATATGAGATCACCGTGAGATCATGATGAGGTTTAATGTAGACTAGGTTGTTCTTTAATAATCTTTTTGGTGTATACAACCATTACACATATCAAATATCTGCCTGTCTTAAAGCTTGACTCGTTTTGGTTAAGATTGTGAACAGTGGCAGCTCTGATGAAGACCCTTCATAAGCATACACAATCCTATTCATTTACATGTGTATAATGTATGTACATTCATATTTGTATTGCTGTAAATAAATAAACCTCCAGCGAGCAAAACCATAAGTTAAATAAAAGTGTTTTATGTTAATTATTAATTGAAAATGAAAATCACTTTAATTCCCGATAATTTCCTTATTTGGTCATAGGTGTTCTTCTTTCGACGTCACTTCCGCAAGCGAACAACAACCGGAAGTGGTTCGAGAGGCCTGTAATCGGATCACGAATACGGTGCGCGATTTGGGCAAGGAGATCGTGCTCTTTTTGCAGGTGAGAATCCAGAGCTTTCAAAACGGTAGCATCATAACCAAAATGATAGATTTATAGTATTGAAGGATCATTGAATGTTTACGTTTATCATATAAATGTTATCGCAAATCTGTGTAATCATAGTATGTTAACATTGCCTGAAATTGATCAGCCAATGTCAACATACACTGGTTTACTATATATATTGTAGTAAAAATTGTTTCTTTTGATAAGATTGATGTTCTTATATGTTTATCATGTATATACGACAAGTTTAATTAAGAAATAATTTTATAAATAAGATTATCACGAATCATGTGTCCCGATGTTTAGTTAAAGTTAATAACAATTGTTAAATTATAATATATATATTTTTTTGGCATTGAAATAAAATATCATTGAACAATCTCCTACAGAATTTGCTATATGACCGATAGTGCGTCTCTGGCAATCATCAGCTATCATATAATTTAACCTTCTCCATACCAAACTTTATTAATAAATTAAATGTTTCCATCCATAGGCGTGCGAAACCGACAACGATGCCGTAGCAACCGATTCGTTCGCCAAAATCACCGACCAGCTCTACGATCTTTTGAAATTCTGCGGCGAATTAGCGCTGGCTTCCGAAATATGTCCGTCTGTTCTGGTGGATAGGAAAGCGTCGCATAATGCCATGGATGAATTGCTAGCGCTGAAACATCACAGGGAGGATGATCTTTTGAATCTGAAGGTGTGTATAAAGAGCCTACATTTACTGGTTTTGGGTGTGTATATGTAAAATAGTGTCACTCTTATGGTGCGGCAAATGCTGATGTGATATTGTTTGTAAAGCATATTGTTTTATGATCCCCCTATTTAGTTTCATAAGGGTGTTTAATACATATTCATCTGACCAACAAAATAGGGAAATAGGTTACTCAAGTTTTAGCATCATTCAATTTTCTAGCTTCGTTGTTAAATACGGAGACCATCCACGTATTTATATAATTATTCATCCATATCTCCCAGTATGGCGCAAACATATAACAGGTCCTACTCTACGAAATATATACATGTATGTCAAATTCATATATACGCGAAACGACACCGTATATGTAAGCCATCGCATGAATAAATCCTTATCAAAGCATTCCTATTCATATTTCCAGCCCGGTCCTGATATGAAACAAGGTTTACTGGCCACCCGTGAATCTTGCGTGTTTATGCTTTCTCTATCTATATTTATCATAATGCCAAATATATGTATACGCAAAACGACAAAGTATGTTATTGTATATACAGGGGTTTATGCCCTCACTTAATAATGTGTGTTCATATTCTAGCCCGGTCCTGATATGAAACAAGGCTTGCTCGCCGGCTGTGACGCTTGGGTGCAAAGGTGCACGGAGGCAAGCGTCAAAAACGTGCAGGATTGTGAGATGCGCGCGCAGATGCTGAGTGAGGACTGCTATGCTAGCCAAGAGGTAAGAGCGGCGGACGTTTTTTTTTAATTATAAATATATTGAAAATATATCATGAAGAAGCCGTACATATAGAAGTTATTGGCATGAAGATGGGCGTTTCAGATGCTCGTAGCCGAAGGCTGAGTGCATCTGAAATGCCATTCTGAGTGCCAATAAATCCATATTTACGGCTTTTGAATGTTGTATTGTGTTTATTACATGTCAATAAAAGCAATTAACATGCCCTTTTAGTGTGGTTTTCATTGATTGTAATTGGAGAGTGCCGATACAGCATTGTATTGCCCACAAGTGCCATTTCTATCATTTTCTTTATATTTCGATTTCCAACATGTAATAAAAGTATTTACGTATTGCATAAATCGAAATCGAAATCGACGCAAATGATATTTGAGCCAGTTCTACTTGAACAATAAAGAATTAAAAAGGGTTGGGTTTGCTTGTTTAATGCTTGAAAGTATATGAATTCAATATCACAATTACATGATCAAATACGCTAGGTTTTTAACATCAAATCTAAGAATAGAAGAATTTCATAGAACAGCGCATTTTTTTCAAAACAAAATTTCTCAATTATATGAAAGCTGAACACTATTACATAGTTAGTTTGCTATCAATATGTTATTCCGCGCATATTATTAATAAAACCATACATTAAATCCTATACAGAGTGGCATGGACGTTGCGAAACATGTGTATATTACGACAACCACAACCAAAATACTGCTCCTCAAATGCCAGGAGGTGCAGGTCAGTGAAACATCTAAAATTGAATTAACAAGGAAGTATTTGTGAAACACGAACAGGCCCCAACCGCCCCAAAACTCGAAGGGGTATGGGTTTTTGTAGATTTTAAATAGATTTTCTATGAAAACCGCTATTTTTGGCCAATTTGACCACTTCCGGTGGGGTGTGTTTGAC
>LQRL01030276.1:477-13962 GCA_001703475.1 Hydroides elegans
TCTTGTTTTAAGCATAGGCTTTTCCAGGCTGTTTCTTTGTAACGAATGGTCGTAGAGACCTGGGAAAAGGCTCATATGAAAGGTCTTGGCCTGTAGATGTGCCTTTTGACAGTTTTGGCCAAATTCGGCCACAGCAAATGGCCGAATTTGGCCAAAATGTCCACAAATAGCGGTTTTTCGAAACATGAGCTTTTCCAGGCTGTTTCTCTGCAACGGATGTTTGTAGAGGCCTGTGAATAGGCTCAAATGAAAGGTCTTGGCCTATAGATGTGCCTTTTGAAAGTTTTGGCCAGATTCGGGCACCGGAAATGGCCGAATTCGGCCAAAATGTCCAAAATAGTTGTTTTTCGGAACACGAGCTTTTCCAGGCTATTTCTTTGCAACGGATGGTTGTAGAGACCTGTGAATAATGAAAATGAAAGGTCTTGACCTGTAGATGTGCCTTTTGAAAGTTTTGGCCAAATTCGGTCACCAGAAATTTTCGATTTTCGAAACGTGTGCTTTTCCAGGCTGTTTCTTTGCAACGGATGGTCGTAGGGACCTTGGAAAAGTCTCATATGAAAGGTCTTGGCGTATAGATGTGCCTTTTGACAATTGCGGCCACCGGAGATTGGCCAAAATTGCCCAAAAGCTTTGAATTTCCAAAACACGGGCATATACGAGATAGTCAATACCCCTTCGAATCGGGGGGCGGTTGGGGCCTTTTCGTGTTTCACAAATACTTCCTTGTTGAATATTCAATATTGCAATTCAATCTTACATCCTTTAATTTTACGTCTAATTAGGCTAAGGCATATTTCACGAACTACTATATTTATATAGAACAAATTTGTTTCCGTAAATATCGTTGAACTACAATTTTAAGACTCAAAAAGACTCTAGCCAATATAAGCATACTGAAACTTAAAGCTATACTAAGCAATAACAATGCAGTCGGTTTTTTTACTGCATCTTCATAACTATTTATAATTCGAGAACTATATTTTTTACAGCGCCCATTTTAGACCAAACCCCACTGGTATATATCAAATGTTTGGCATTATAGTTTTAAATATAGACCTTTTCTATATTTTCTTTATTAGGTTCCAGGGTCGAGCTAGATTGCAAAAATGTTTGACCTCTTTAATTATCTATCTAAATCATGCCCTGGGAAAATCACTAAAAGACACCAATAGACCTAGTATCTGGGCCGATCAAATCAGCAAAGGGCCCGGTTACACGGGAATTTACGAAGAGCGTCAGCTTCGTTTGGTTTTAATGATCTTTATAAGACTTATAGCATAAGGTCATAAAGACTTGGTATATTATAAAATTAGTAAACTTACGATTTAATTTTCATCTGAGTCAAGTCTTTTTGGAATGTGTCAAGCTTTTCTTTTCGCCCTCTATTTTCACATTTTAGTTCGGAAGATTCAACCTCTGTGTCGTTTGCTTTAGATTTATCACTTATTATCTTCATAAGCGTACGTTCTATTAACTTGAAAATATCCATAGTTCTTTTTGCATAATTAGAAAGGCGAATCCTGAGTTTCCCCCTTTCTGCTTCTAATTTGAAATATTCATAGACTTTAATGATTGTTTTTTTTTCTCATCTAATGATATTTTCTTTCCACCCATTTTGACAAATGTAATCGATTTCCAAAAGTTAAACTCTAAAATGTATGAAATCTTTTGAGAAATATTCATGCCGTCGCACTGTTACCAAGCATAAGGAAGGAGGGACACAGGTCACGATCTGGTATATAATCTAGTCTATAGAATCATATTTTCAGCGGTGCATAAATTCTACTACCCTAGCAAGTAACGAGTACACTTTTAAAGTCCACGTGGAACGTCATATTATGTGAAGGAATGCGTGCAAACACATTTTGTCTAAACTCAACATCATTGATTAGGTGTGTTTAAAAAAAGAAAGAAAAAAAAAACAAAAGAATATAGGTATGTTCGCACAATATCTCACAATACAAGATCGAATTCATTTTGAAAAAAATGGATCAGAAGGCATATTGGTTTAACTTTGTTTTGTTAAACATATTTAAGCGACTTTCCCTTCTTTTACACGGACGCCTTCTATTATTGGTATACAATAAGGCTTAAGAGTGTTCGCACCTTGTTTTGAATTCTAACAAAAGAATGCCCTGTTTTATTTCGTGAGGTCTAGGACGTGTGGACTGCATAAAACTTAGAAAATTTTCAGACGAAAAGACCATACCGTATGATACGATTTCCCCCATAAATCATATTTTTAGGCCCCAACCCAAAAGTTGGGGGCCTATAGAGTTGGGGTGTCCGTCCGTCTGTCCGTCCGTCCGTCCGTCTGTCTGTCTGTCTGTCTGTCTGTCTGTCTGTCTGTCTGTCATCGCTTTCTTGTACGGGCTAGAACTTTTGAACGGAAGGTCATAGAGACTTGGTTATAGGCTTAAATAAAAGGTCTTGGTCCGTAGATGTGCCTTTTGACCATTTCGTTTAAAAACACCCTACCGGAAGTGGTCAAATTGGCCAAAATAGCCCAAAATAGCGGTTTTTCAAGACTTGAGTTTGTACGGGCTAGACCTTTTGAACGGTAGGTCATAGAGACTTGGTTATAGGCTCAAATGAAAGGTCTTGGTCCGTAGATGTGCCTTTTGACCATTTCGGTCAAAAACACCCGACCGGAAGTTGGCCAAAATAGCGGTTTTCATTTTCAAAAACACTGGCATATGCGAGATAGTCAATACCCCTTCGAATCGGGGGGCGGTTGGGGCCTTTTCGTGTTTCACAAATACTTCCTTGTGCATTTTGCAATCATAAGGAAACCCTTTCTGTGTATCGGGGTTTCGGATTCTTAATCATTTTTAGAACAACAAAATTGCATGTATATCTTAATTTGTTTGCAATGTTAAAAAAAACCGACTGCATTGTAATAATTTGGTATACCTGTATGTCTAAATGTTATATACTTAATAGTGTTTTGTATTGTGACTTGATTATCGAATTTAAGTATTAAGTCATAGGAAGTGCAACATGGGTTAATTTGAAAATTAAGATACACTATGTTAAGTCTTACTTAAAACCATATGTACTTTACGTTTCATAACCGACTGTCGTAACCGACTCTGATATTATCATGAATGTCGTCCCAATCGTGTTTACCAATTAAATTCAAACGAACTACCCGTGAGGAGGCCTGAACAGTTTTTGAACAAGTGGAATATCATTTAGCCTCGACACCTAGGTTTTATGGGTGGTGTCCGTCTGTCTGCCCTTGTATGATATGTTTTAGGCCCTTACCAATAAGTTGGGAGCCTATAGTTTTGGGATGTCCGTCTATCAGTCGGACCGTCATCGTTTGCTTGTACGGACAAGGGATGTTGAACGGAACGTCAAAGAGACTCGGTTATAAACTCAAATGAAAAATCTCCAAGTGTACTTGTGCCCTTTCATCGTTTCGATCGAATTCGGTCCTTTCCATTGGCGAATTCAGCGATTTTTTTTTCGAAATATGAGTTTGTATGTGTTAACACTCTAAAATGAGGGTTTTAGAATTGTGGTTATAGGTTCAAATAAAAGATTTTGGTGTTGTAAAAGTGCAGGGTTTAGCATAAGGGTCGAAACCCTCGGTCATTTTGAGGGTAAGTCAAGATTGGCGAGGCAGAATTGAGGTACCCTCGAAAAATTACCGAGGTAGAAATCGATATTATCGAGGCAATATTCAGGTAATGGTATCCTCGAACAAATTTCCGAGGCAATTTTCAGGTATCCTCGAAAAGTTTCCGAGGCAGAATTCTGGCATATATTGCACCCTGAAAGTGCCTTTTTAGCCACGGCTTGCGAAGCAAACCGGGGTTTGTGTGACCGCTTTGTGTTATTGATTCATATATATATATATATTTATTTAGTTCGTAAACTTTTAAGAAATCCGCTTCTTCTACCACAGTTCTCGTCTGATTTGAACGCGGATTTTTTTAAACCCTTCCTAGAGCCCTTGCGGTTTCAGCTTGTGCTTATATAAGCAATCGTGCATATACATGTATAAGCACTTCTAAAAAATAAAAATGTATTTTTGCTTCATCCAGGCCATCAGTTTCATTCTGAAATTAGTGAACGATAATACAAGATGCTACGAGTTTGTTTACATTATGTCGCCTTTAATTGTTTTGCGGATGCAAGTTGTCATTTTTTCGTGAGCGAAAATATAAGATTTCAGGTGACTTTTGTTTACATCTATGAAAAATGTACTTAACTGACGCAATGGAGCACCAGTGGAATGAAAAATAACATTTTCGGGATGTCAGAATTGTCATATTGCATTTTACGACTAGAACAGCCTTAGTTTATTAGTTAAGTTCCGTTATATGTTGTTTTTCACGTGTAACTTTAAATATTGACTTTTTTTATGCAAAGCCTATTTCATCCATTAAAAACAATACAACCTCAAGTTAATAACCGGAATTTCCGACGTTCAGCTATAAGAGAAATAACAGGCAGTGCAAGATACAAAATAAACTTAATTAATACTACTATCAACAGTTTTTACAGATCTCTTTTAATGTACTTTATTTGTGTTATTAATATTTACTTCTATTGCTCTCTACAACGAAAACCGTTTTGTCAAGGGTGATGAAGAATCAAAAGATACACTCATACAGTTGTTTATGTCGAAATATTATTCATACAAAAGGCTGTTCTTTGTAACCGTCAGTTTAGTTGTGCTCCGTAAATTAATTGCTTTTTTGAGAAAAAATAAAAAGCTATTCCTATATTTCTTCCGATAATTTTCAATCTAAAATAAAGTTTACTGACTCTCTATTGTTACCAAATCTGTAAAATGGTGACCATTTATTTATTTAAAGCTTATCTCTTCCATCGAAAATAAAAATACAACCTCAGGTGATAACCAGAATTTCCGTAATCTCTGACATACGATAAAAAGAGTAAAGACAAGCAGTGCAAGATGTGGCGCACTGTCCTTGGACAGTCTTGTTAAATCGAAGAAGCCACTTGTCACTCCATTTCATTATTGTATCAATGTCACTTTGCAACAGTTCAGTATCCTTATCTTCTTTAATAATCCTAAATAGTTTAGTATCATCAGCGAATAAATCAGCTGAGCTTGACAGAGATTCACAGATATCGTTTATAAATATAATAAATAATAAGGGCCCTAAGACACTCCCTTGTGGAATACCACTTAATACTTTGGACCATGATGAAGTCCCGTTCACGATCACTCGTTGAACGCGATTATTCAAAAAGTCATCCAACTGAGAAGCGGGTCAGTTATCCCATACGATTCTAATTTACGTAATAATCGTTGATGCGGCACAGTGTCAAAAGCTTTCATAAAGTGAAGATACAAACAGTTTATTTCATAACCTTCATCGACCGCTAGTGACCATTCATCGATAATATGTAATAATTGTAGAACAGTGGATCTTTATGGTAAAAACCCATATTGCTTATCACTAAATAATTCATTTTTATTCATAAAGTTTGACACATGATCACGTGCAAATTTCTCCATTGTTTTACAAACCACACTTGTTAAACTGACAGGTCTATAATTTGATGCCATTTTGTTATCCCCTTTTTTAAAAAGAGCTGATACATTTGCTTTCTTCCACTCGTGTGGAAGACATTTCAGATTTAAAGATTTGTTCATTATTAATGATAGTGGCTTACACAATTCACTAGCCGTTTCTTTCAGCAAGTGGGGATGCATTTGATCTGGACCACATGCTTTATTTATATCGAGATCAAGTAGTTTCTTTTTCACCATAGATTCAGTTATAACAAGGTTATCCATTTCATAATCTACTTTCTTTTTATCCAACATAGGTAAAGCACTATTTGAGTTCTCAGATACATAAACACTAGCAAAGAAATTAGATAATATTTGAGCCTTTTCACTGTCTGTTTTGCTTTTAGTTGTTTTTGTATTATCTGTATAAAGATCAGGAACACCTTGTACTAGTTTTGTTTTTGACTAAATAAAACTCCACACGGCTTTAGGGTCCGTTTTAGCTTTTAAAGCTATATCCATCATAATTTCTTCGAGCCTTTTTAATCATATTTTTCACTTTATTTAGGGGTGGGCTAAAAAAGTCGACCATTGCAGATCTAGCTCGCTCCCATCTTATTCGATAGGTATTTCATTGAGAAGCTCAAAACCGAAATCAGAATGAAAATCGACCCAACTTACGCGTGGCTATTACAAATTTAGTGACGAGGAGGTCGCCATACGGATTTCATATGTAAACTATTGGCTTCTCAACTTTGTAACCCATTAAACATAATGTAAAGTTTGACATTTTATCTTATTTCGAAAATGAATAACAGAATTAACCATGCAATTAAGTATTGATACTAAAATTAATGCATTAGCAGTCAATTATGTGAAAAAAACTTGCGATTTTTACGCATTCAGGAGTAATATAAGGCAAACTTAATTAGTAATGGTCAATGGTTACGACCCAATGGTCAAGCTACCTGTAACTATCGCATTTTTTTACATCCAATCAACAGAATACACAATTCAATTATTGAGTTTATTTAAGATAGGGCTACAAATTTCAAATAAAAATACATTGGCTTCTTCGTCTTAAAAGGTCCTTCGTGTCACTTCGCCGATTTGCGTCCGACACTATTCTATACGAAAAAAATAATTAAGTTCTTGTCATTCGATGTCCTTTATATTTTAGATAGACACGAAATATAGGTTTCTTTACGCAATATATTATATGATAGATCCAATTATATATCCAATATATGTTTTGCCAAAGGGTTGCAAAAAAAACACTCGCCACACTCGCAAGTGAAATTTAGCATTAACTAGTGTTAATTATAAGTCACCCGCCAGGTTGGCAACGGTAAACTTACCCTTGGAAAATATAACTTTCATAAATAAGTATAATTTAATTCGTTTTAGTAAATAAAATATTGATTAGGCTCGCGCCAACGGCGCTCGCTCATCGTTTCTTATAAATATTTTTTTTTGTCGATTTTCATGTTCAACATTTGACAGTTAGGCAAGCATTAAGTGTAAAATTCGTCTCACTCGGCAGCCTGGCGTGTCTATTTATTTCATTTGCACCCCTTTTTCCATATGGCAAAAAAAAAAGAAATCCATTGAGGAATAGCCGAGATCTCGTCCGTACAACACCCAATCACTAATCATTAAGTATTGAATTTTATTCTCTCGAAAAAATGCCAAATCTCTTAGCTATTCTCTTACATATGCCAAATGAAAATGAAATCTATCGACGGATAGCTGAGAACTCATTCGTACAAACCCGATCAATAGCAAACTCCGAAAATCGTAATTTATCAAAATTAACTAAAAGTCAAATTTTAAAGAAAATCCAGAAATAACCGACAAACACACACCTCCTTTATACAGATTGTATGTTATTTCCATGTGCCAAAGGAACCTTATAACATATTAACAATATCTTCAGTCCCCGAAAGATATAATAAAACACTTAGATGCATTTCTAAAGAAAATGGTTAAATTCGTTTTTTTTTCTCCATATACATGTGTACATAATTTATATTTTTTGGTAGCATGAGACAGGTGCTATAAGCTGAGAATATATTTTAATTGATTCCTAAAGGAACACCAAGCTTATGCAAATTTTTGGCATATCTAAATAAAAGTATAATTCTTACCCCAAAAAAAGCCCAATTTTCAGTATTTTTAAAGCTAAAAACGCTACATTTTTGTAATGTTATGAAATTTATTTCTTAAACTATTCCTTTTAGCCCTAGATTTGTTTTGGAATGTTAAAAAAATGATTTTAGTAACATTTCACATGGATTTATAATCATGACATATTGCCATATTGCTTATTTGTCCAGGGCCGGGTTGGGTGTATTCAAACCCGAATAGCCACGTGGAATTTTCATGAAATTTGAATTTTTTGTGGTTCTTATGTATAGATACATATAATCATCGAATAAGATGGGAGCGAGTGAGATCTGAAAACATCACCCAAAAAAGTGCCCGTTTAGCCCACCCCTGCTTTATTCCTTGCTTTATTGTATTCTTTCCTGGTATTAGGGTATCTGTTTTTTTTTTTGTTTATTCCATAGTCGATTTTTTTTCTTATAACCTCCCTTTGCTCTTTAGATAAGGGATTTTTTTTATTTGTGTTCACACTCACTTTCTTTATTGGAACATATTTTTCTACAATTCCTCATTCATCGAAGTGAAATCTGCTTTCCTATAATAGTTTTTTGTTTTGTAGTACTGGATTTTTTGTATGCTACATAAATAATCAAAAGTTAGAACTTCATGATCACTTTTTCCGAGTGGGCTTTGGTGTTCTAGAGATTCAATGTATTCCTCATTGTCTACTAAGATAAGGTCAAGAACATTGCTCTTTTCATTAGATCTATATCTAGTTGATTTCGATACACACTGCTTAATGTTAATTCTTAATGTTAATTCTTAATGCTTGTGTATAAAAATATTCACTTTTAAGAAGACGTTTCAACTTAAGCACATTGTGCCTAATTTGAAACACTTTTATTTACTGTGCCTTATTTTGAACATTTTACAAACAAATGTCTTATTTTGTTTACATCTACCTAAAGATATGTTATTCCTCTCTTTGATTATGTATTTAATATGCTTACATGACCATTTAACAACATTTAACCTTTATTTGAAATTTCTTTAGTTTTACTGTGCAGCTAAGTAAACGCAAAATAATCAAAGCATACATCAAGAACTTGTTTCTTTCCTTAAAACGGAATATGCATGAATAAGCCATCATTTCTTAATTTATATTCATAAATTGTATTTTTAACAATATTTATTTGATGTTTTCATATAAATTTGGCCTAATTTTTATGATCTGGAACGACTTTATAAAAAAGTGTTTCAAATTAGGACCTGTTTCAAATTAGGCACATAGGTGTAACAAGGGAGGCTACATGCGAATGAGATGCGACATGGAAATGGAACAAATCTAAACCTTAATTTCTTTATCATCATTTATTATATTGCGTCGGGTTTTCATCCAAAATATAGTATATGTGCCTATTAATGGTGTGTGGCAAAATAAACCGTGAGTTCAAAGAAAAAGTTATAAAATATGAACTTTAGATATATATGTTATTAATACCATATGTGAAATAAAACTTGTTGACTTTTACTTTAACTTTGACACCCATAAAAGTTAAAAACGATAAACGATATAAGGGAGTTCGACATTTCCTGAAAATTAAAAATTCGCGGATATTTAACCAAGAAAAAGAGGGAGAAACATTGAAAATCGCTCTGGTATACGCATACTTAGAGTTTACGTGCAAATTCAAGATCAAAGTATGTATTAAAGTATACTAATGTTTGTTTGATTGTGTGGTTGATAAGTGTTAACTGCCTGTAGCCTTTCCAAAAAAAATAATAAATTTCCAATTTTCAGAGGGTTTTTTCTTATATGTTATACCAACGGTTCTCCCCCTTTTATTATGAAGACATCCGCGAATATATAATTTTCGGGAATTATCGAACTCTCTTATTTTATTTCGTAATTCCGGTACATGCAAAAGTACAATTTCAACGATAATTTTATCAGTAAATAAATGCACAATGCATGAAATGAAAAGGATCTGACTTGAAGAACCGCAAAATGATGTTTGAACTGATTTATACACATTGCGTCAAAAGTCCCGCACTGGATCACGTAAGGGGTACGTTGTTAAAACAGAGTTTAAGAAACATTGAAAAAAGTGTGTATATGGCCATCAAGCCCCGTCGAACTTTTATTGTTGACCCTTTTCTCGACTCAATAGCCATCACTTATTGCAATCCAAGATCTATGCTTTAAACCAATGTGAATACTGTATCTATGCGTTGCACTTTACACGACTCTGCAATCTAGACTAATATCGATAGAAGTCTACTCTAGTCTAGCAAGTAAGGTGTTACAATATTACCAGGTTAAAGCCAATTCATACAGCTGTGCGTTTCACGGGTCAGTAGGCCCTAGTGGTGCAAACCCATGACTATGATTCAACAGAATCTAATACCAATTCTATAGAAGTCTATTGGTGTAATGTTACGATGTGTCTCTGAGCTAGCACAAGTCTATAGGTACACGGTTACTAAGAGTAGCTGAGCACTGGACTACCATAGACTCTTGTTTAGGAAGACACAACACTTACATTTTAAAATGCCGAAGTTAACAACAATTCAAAGGGCACAAATAATTGGTCTTTATGACGTCCCCGGTCAAACACCCGCAACTATCGCACAACATTTTGGTGCTTCAAAATCAACTGTAACGCGTTTAAGACAAAAATATCTCCAGACCAATGATTTTGTTGACCTACCTAGGTCAGTAAGGCCCTGTGTCACATCTGAAAGGGAAAATCGATTTATTGCACGGAGAGCGAATCAAAATTGATTTTAAACAGGTAGAGTCTACTTCAGGTTATTTTTTATTAAAGAATACATGATTATCTAATGTCAAATATGCTGTTTTAGTTTGAGTGGTGCAATGCTTTAAGTAAAAAAAAAACGCCTGGTGACATTGCAAGCGTTTTTGTTTTCAAACAGGCGTTTTAATGTAGCATTAAAAGGACCTAGCCACACGGGACCCTTTTATGGGGATGTTTTTTAAAGGGCTTAGCCACATGGGGCGCGTTTATTTGAAACCCGCGAGTTTTATCAATTCATTTTAAACATACAGGTAGGATACGTATAAGAGTAAAAACGCATGGTTACACAAACACTTTTCTAAAAATCATGGTCGAATAAAACTTTGAACAATAACTTGTTCAAGCCCTAACAGGGTCGCCAAAACGCCTGTTTGAAAAACGCCTGTTATGTAACCAGGCCTTTTTATAACAATCCACTTCTTACATATCACATAAGAAGCCATTTACAGAATCGTGATATTGAAATGAACGCTGCGAATGATAGTATGTGCCTTGAGCCTAATTTAACCCGTTCTTGAAAAAACGCCTGTTCAAAGAAACCAATTTATTTGTAATCATGCGCTTGTACTCTTCTGTGTGTCTAACTCCCAAAAAGGAGCGGAATTTCTAGAAATGTAACGGTTTTCAAATAAACAACCTTATCATAAGCGTCCCATATGGCCAGGTCCTTACAAAGTAGTTTTAAGAGAGAGCTGGCTTGATAAAAACGCTGCCAATGTCACCAGGCGTTTTTACACAAATCCTCTTTAAACTTAACAATGAATATCCCATTGTTAAAACAAATGTAGATTTTAAAAATAACCACTCCAAATGTAAGCTATTGCTCAAGGATTCATATGACCCCGATTGAAAAAAGTGTTTGTGTAACCAGGCGTTTTCACAATAGTTCTTTTATAAGTCTAACAAATTGAGGGCTGGTTCTCAAATAAACTCAGCCCATCAGAAGTCCAATTTGGCCAGGCTGAGATCACGTCACCTTAAAACGCGCATGTTTCAAATAAAGCTTCATATGTAACTAGACATGTTAACACCAATCCGGTTCAAACATTAAAAAAACAAGCCCGGTGTTTAAAAAAAAACCATTGGATTTCAAATAAATGCCCCTATAAGAAGCGTCCCATGTGGCCAGTTCCTTGCAATGTCGCTTTAAAAACGCTGGTTTGATTTGAAACGCTTCCAAGGTCACAAGGCGTTTTTCACAAATCCTCCTTGAAGATGTTGGGTTCATTCTCTCAAAATGATTCAGTGACACAGACTAGTCTATAGAATAGAGTGTAGAAGTCTATGTTTAGATCACACACTATTGAAAGTTTCGTGTAAAGTGTAACGCATAGATACAGTATTCACATTGGTTTAAAGCCTAGATCTTGGATTGCATTAATTGATGGCTATTGAGTCGAGAAAAGGGTCAACAATAAAATTTCGACGGGGCTTGATGGCCATATACACACTTTTTTCAATGCCTCTTAAACTCTGTTTTAACAATGTACCCCTTACGTGATCTAGTGCGGGACTTTTGACGCAATGTGTATTATGCGTAATAAAATGGTGTGTAAAATGTGTCTGTTTCAAAGGCATTTTTTTTTCAATTTCTCAAAGGATATATATATGGCCCGGATTTTCTGCTTCGGTATTTTTAAGAGGGTATCTCAATTCTGCCTCGGTAATCTGGATAGCCCCTCGAAATTACCGATGGTTTCGACCCTTATGCTAGACCCTGCACTTCGATTCAACTTCTGTAGCTATTCTTTTGAGATTATCAATGCTGGGTTGCTTTTAAATGGCTCTCCTTTGCACTTGTTCAATTGCATTAATGTATTTCATTTTATATGGAGAAAACCCCAGTAGGTAAAATCCCATTGGAGCAAAGCTAAGTATTAAGCCCTTTCATCTCATCAGGAATTATATCAAAGCTATCAAGAAAATGCAATCAAAACATGAAAGCGAAGTCGTCCCTTATCAGAATTACAATCCACTCTCCACCCATTGCAATCAAAATATGAAAGCAAACTAACACACGAAACCCCTAAACCCCTTTTCCCCTAAACCCAATTGCACTCGTGATCGCGAACGCCTCACTGAGTCTTACTTGGAACTGGTGAGTGAACTGTCGAACTCGGAGCACAATGTGTGAATTTCTTAGTGACAATCGAATATGTTAGATTTTAGTGAACAAAAGGTTCTTTAATTCTTAAATGTAAGTATAAGTTATATATATTTTATAGAAACAGAACTGGGCTTTTCTCAACTTTAAGCAAAATAATGCTGGGCTTTTCTCCTTATGTACAAAAATGCTGGGGTTTTCTCCACCTGGACTTTTCTCACCTAGGCTTTTCTCCTGGATTCGTCAGAACGACGTATCATTGCAAAGATACTACTAGCCTTTTTAGCCACGGCTTGCGAAGCAAACCGGGGTTTGTGTCACCGCTTTTCCGTTATTGATGCATATATTTATTTATTTGTTTATTTGTTTAGTTCGTAAACTTTTGCTAAATTCGCTACTCCTACCTTGATAGTGAACCGATTTGAATGAAACTTTTTTTGCAATAATCGTTAGGGTGTTGTCTCTTCAGGGTGTGCTTCTGTAAGCAATCGTGCTTATATAAGCACTGTAAAAAATAAAAACATTTTCGGGATAACAGTTCCCAGCTGCCTCCTCAATAGAATGAGCGAAAATACAAGATCTTCCGTATGTTTGTTTACGTCACGTGACCCAAGGTTTCTTTCAAGCGTCATCGCTTTATCGTACACAGTGATAAAAAATCGCATTATACAATAGCATTGACTGGTAAATGTTGAGGCACCAGTCAGATTGAAAATTATACCATTTTCGGGATAGTTGGTTTGCACTTCTGCGTTATATTCGTTTCACATATTAAGTTCCCTCGCTTATCGTAAATAAGAATATGCATGTTTTTAATGGCGTTATTGTTTTACAATGGACACCAACCATGTGCTCCTCATGAAATATATCGTAAGGTAAGCGAATGATTTATTAAATCTAAGCATTTTACATGTATTCAAAAGGTTGATTGAGAAGCATCATCATATATAGTGCTG
>LQRL01030276.1:33228-47863 GCA_001703475.1 Hydroides elegans
TGAGGGACATACTATCTGTCCATTTCCCGTATAGTGCATCCCCTACGAGATCCAAGGCTCTCAGTGACCCACTTATCGAGGTTTTTAGCTTATTTCTGTTACGATATCAAATCGTTTATCGAATGAAGGCCTGAATATTAAAGGTAGGCCTAATATTTATAGATCGACAACTCATTTTGAAGAAACGTATTGATTATCATAAAAGTAAAACATTATTTCCGAACAGTCGTCGCTAAGGAAAACAGGCCCTCAGAGCGGCCCACCCACACTTTTCCTTCAAAAATGTTGAATTCAAAAGTCGTTAAGCTTAGTAAACAGTTACATTTCACTAAAATGGTGATTTACTTTATATATTATAACCACTCGAAACACATCACAATTGTGCTGCTTTGTCATGACTGTGTTCAGAGGTTATTATATGTAAAAAATCTCTTTTATAAAAATATTTTTTATGCTTCATTTCTGAGAGCTACGAGGTCAGCGAGGTGTTTTCGGCGAGATTTTTGAGTTTTTGTAAGATTATAAGAAATCAAGGAATTGACAGCTCTCAAACTAAATGCATGCTAAAAGAGGGGATAGAAAGGAGTCGTTATCAACCCATTTTCGTTTATGACTATTATTCAATATTGAATTAAACTACCTAAGGCTTGATCAAACGATATATAGTTTGAAAGATCTATTTCGGCCGAAGCTTAAAATCTTCAATTAATCACACTTTTTTCAACGTTTTCCTTTCGTTATGCAGTCTTTTTGTCATTATTAACCAAAATTAAACATGTATGAAATGAAAATAAATGATTGTGGCTCAAAACATATTGCTTTAATTTCATATATCAATTATCGCCCATTTCGTTTAAAGTAAATTTATATTAGTTTCGACTTGACAATTTCAATTTATCACTCTCTCAAACTATGCCACATTGCCTTATAATAGTGTATGTGCATTGTTAAGCTTTCTAATGTCAGGAAATGCGTTATTTTTACCTTTATCCGAAATACCTTTCGAAACGAAAAACCTTCTCGACCTCGTATGTTGAATGGAAACAGTATAAAGTTTTTGGAGATAGTCACTTTGCATTAAACTGTTCATGTGAGAAATTGGGAATAAGCGAGAAATCAAGACCGGGCCACCCTGAGGCCCGGGCCGCCCTGAAGCCCGGGACCTCGTAGTAGTTGAGTATATTCACACAATATACCATATCAATCATGATCTTGCATCATGCATGACCCGCTTCTGAGGGTCTAAAACTAAATTGATATCACAAAGGTCTTTACTTTGACATGATTATGATTTATTTCAAACATGAAACCTTATCAGAATATCAATAATTGCTCACGTATACCCCAGCACCATCTGATCTAAATTAGTTTATAAACACTTACCAATATATTTTGTGTTTTGAAGCGAATGGACACGTCTCAACGCTGAGAATGCGGATCTAAACTGCACAGTCATCGTAGATTGTATACTGTAACATTCAATGCATTGAGGAATATACAATTAGAACGCACAAATTAACTTTGACTGCTGTTGGGTGTTACAAAACAACTTTAACAAAAGCCATCGATTATGCCAGATTCTTAATCATGCATGAATGTTTACTCACTCTCTCGGGTTAAATAGCTAAATATATACAACTAAATATGTGTTATCGATTGAATAAGATAATCATAGCAATGAGACCATCATACCGAATATATAACTAAAAATAAAAAGTGAAAAAAAAAATCCGTCAGCTGTCAAGTTGTTGCGCATGCGTTTTATTTGTTTACTTGTAAAGGGAGCAGTATTATTTCAAATAACAGTATTAAATAAGTTTGCTAATATACTCTCAGGGTATCTAGTTGTCCTCTAGGAATATAATTTGAGAAGGACTCGCAGCGACAAAAGATTTGACTGGATTTGTCTCTGCGATTTTTATGTCAAGTTATGCGGGGATTTCCCATAAAAACACCTATATTCAATTTTTATATTGCAAGGCAATTTCTTCATTTTTTTCAATGTAATATATCAAAAAAACATTTTATATCAAGTCGTAAACTTTTAAGATAATGGAAATCCGCATTTTATATACGAAAATTATATATTTTATACAATCTTGGAATCCTGTCGACGTCTTATAATTTATATGGCCTGTACATGATACTCTTCGGAGGCCTGTATTGGAATAATAGCATATCTAAACACTCAATGCAAAGATGCAATGGCGGAATATTCTGTGTAATAAGATGGTTTGGGCAGAATAATTTTCATGACTAAATACTGTTGCAAACATGTTCAATCAACAACAGAGAAATCATATCTGGGAGGTTTACGAGAAGCGTTTTCGACAAAGTCTAAAAAAAATCATTTTTATTAACCTCCCTAGCATAAGTATGATAAAGTTTATAATTTTGTATCAAAGCAAAATAAAAATATGAATAAAAAATATGCATTTACTAGAAATTTTTGATATGTAAATCAAAAAGTGCCAAAACGCACATTAAATTTTGTAAGTTATCTTACCTTTAACTGCAACAATAATACTAAATTGTTTTTACAAATTCCTAGCTTGAACCAGGCGCGGATCCAGAAAATGTTGTACCGGGGGGCACAAACAGTAAAAATTATCAGACTGAACCGGGGGGCGCAGATTTATTTTTTGGTCTTGCATATAAGGGCGAACAGGGGGGCGTGCGCCGGGTGCGCCCCCCTCTAAATCCGCGCCTGTGAACAGCCAGACCAGATGTGATCTTAAAAATAAAATAAGTCATATTAAAATGGTCTAAATACATATATCTAGGAGAGTTTGAAAGCAAACTCATTTTAAATTTTAATTGCTTCAGAATTAATTTTCTATCGTTTGTATTATTATCTAAATTGAAATTTTGATTATGAATCCGAAAAAATACATTTGTTACAAGACCTGATCATTTTATCAATCAGCTAGGGTAGCCATAAGAACAGGAATTTGAGGTCAAATTCTTGTTCTTATGGCTACCCTAGCTGATTGATAAAATGATCAGGTCTTGTAACAAATGTATTTTTTGGATACATAATCAAAATTTCAATTTAGATAATGATACATCATCATGATGTTGCTGTTGTAGATAATGGTGTAAATATTTAAAAGTATTTATGAAAGAACTTAGATAATTTAATAACATACAAGCTGTTAAAACATAAATACCATACTTTGAATAGCACGAGAGGTAAATAAGCTACAACACAATTAAGTGATAACGCTATTTTCTGGTTACAAAATAGAAATAATAAAAAATGTGGGGTAAATAAAAAAACAAGAAGTTAAGCGTTGCAGGATAATGGTTAGTATTTTTGTTATGTTTGTTTTAGAAGCGAGCGTGCTGATGACACTTTTTCTTTATTAGAAACTATAAAAAATATATTAAAAGCATGAAAAAGAATGCATCACAAGTTTTGAACTTAAACATATCTTTCATATCGTATATAAAATTGCAGGATCATGGTTGTGACTATTAGAAACATAAATGAAAAATAAATGTTTGTTTAATTTCTCATGGATTAGGCGTATCATAGCTAAGAAAAATACCCTTCGTACAAATAAGCATGTTAAATTGCTTGCTTATGGGTTATTTCAGGAACACCACTCATGTAAAGAATTGGCATAAATAATGAAATTCTAAATATTTTGAATAATAGGAGAGATAATTATAGAACATTGGAATGCATCGTTTTATGCTTTAACAAATCTATGAAAAAAAAATTATTTAGCAATGTCTGTGATAAATATCTAAAAAATATATATGTTCTATATATTATTTTTGTTTCAATCAACTTTACCATTCTACCAAGGATAAGATGAATGTACTTCAAAACAAATCTATTGGATCAGTACCACAATTAAAAGTATATTTTACTGTTATAGCTGACTTATTTAGTTTTCAAACACGTTGTTGGAAATTTAAATACATATATTTAAACAGGTATGATATGATAATATCTAATAATAGAGACAGTATCACGATTCTGTATTGTCCGATTTGATTCAGTTGGTTGGGTTGTACGGGCCGGAACAATTGGAACGATTTTCTATCAACATTTTTCAAAACACAATAATATAAACACACTTTTGCAAAGTTTAAAAGTACGTGCCATTGAAATTATAATTAGAATATATAAAACACGAATTCGGCAAACGAGACATCAATCCATAACAAATGTATCAATATCGAACATTTTTGTATGATTAACGCATTCAATGGTAAAGTTGAAAGGTGTAAATATACGAATTGATTTTTTAAAAAACTATCTTATAGTTTTAAATGTTTTTTTTAAAGAAAAATGTAAGAGCCTGATTACGAACATTCGATTATTATTGACAAATACAAACGTACTTTTTAAGGAATTGTAAAACGATTTTAACTTGTTAACATATGTAACTGATAGCGTCCAATCAACCAAGTGAATAGAATATATGTATTATATCTTTTAAGTTATAACAATATCAAAAAAATGAGGAGTGTCTCGCAATAATTACATTTACAATAGAGACAAGATATATTCTTATAAATGAGGCGCATTCTAACGTACCACATAAGACAAGATAAGACGAATTCGTTTGACATTCAGCATCACAAAATCATCAGTTAAATCTAATTTCATAAATATCATATAGTTTTTATTTGTTATATATTTTGTTTATGATTTAGACATTCATTTTATTAGAATTATGGCATATTGTGATATTTTTACCTAGAGCAAGATGGATTGTAGTAATCATTTAAAAGTGAAATTTTGAATCAATCATAAATACATATATATTTTTTAAATTACAATGTGTTGCGTTAAATCTAATATCAAATAGATGATCAGAGATGGAGCATATTGTTTATATTTTTATCATGTTTCTTTTATTTGTACGTAAAGATATAATTACTTAGAGAGCGTTTGTTATAATTATATAATTTTAATTATAGTTTAGTTTATTGATAAGTATATTGAATACTAAAATGCTCAATCGGCACTGCTGATATCCATCATTAATATGACTTCCCTAATCTCAAAGCATAGCATGCGAGTGAGTGATATAGTTTATATATTCAGAAAAAAACATATGTTCAGATTCATATTTCTTTTTGATGAAATAACACATGAAAAATGATTTTATATGATAATGCTATTATAATACTTATTTTGAATAATCCGAAACCATTGAAATTATCAGTATTGGAAATCGTTACATATCCAAATATAACAACATGATATTATCCGTGATAAAACAAATCATAATGAACGTGTAAACAATTCATATAGCGTCACACTACTGGTCATTTTTGCCGTTGTGATCGTTATAAAAATATGCAATATTTGTATATGAATTTTACTATTGATTGGCATAAAAATATGCTTCATTTATGTAAATTATATTAATTTAAACTACACTATTAAACATATTATTATTTTTTCATTGATTTAATTCAAGTATTGAAATTATATAATAGTACTTAATGGTTGAACTGGCTAAATATTTTGAACTCTTGAAACATTTATATTTCTATATAAATTTGATAAATAAGCTTATGGTGATGATCTTTTTCATGAAATTTGTACTCATGATAAATAAAAGATTGTCATAATATACTATAGCTTCTTCAACTTATAAGTGGCAAGTATCAATATTATCGCTGCATTTTAAGTTTCCGTTCGTAAATTAACTTTCAGATCATATAGATTTCTTAACGCTTAGTGTATACAGTCCATATTATTTGATAACATAACAACGCATGTACATACATGTAAGACAATATGTGGTAATGCTGTAATGATTCTGTCCATAAATCGTGTTGGGAAGCGACTGCACATACTAAGACAATTTATTGTCCATAAGGCAAACACTGCGTTCAATTGAGGTGTTAACCATTTTGATCTTATCATTCGAATGTTAATCACATTGGTTTATGTTATTATGTTAAAGTAAGCGCATATTATCAATACAGAGTTGCTTCAAAATCAAAATTTACGATGAAATAATGTAATATTGTAATTCGTTAATAAATGAATAGTTTGTTCGGCCATGTCTTTTTTGTTTTTTTGGTAGCTTATAATTATTATGCTAGCAAAAAAATAAAGTTTAATATTATATCTATATAACAAATAATCTTTTCGTTCCTTTGGAGGAATTGAGTAAATATTACTGTTAGAAAGATGATAACTTAAAATAGATATAAAATAAGGCCAATATTTAAAAAAACATATGAAAAAGGTAATTTATTGTCATAAGCAAATTCAAACTTCGTTTGAAACGAAATCAGCACGAATCCTGTTTTTGTATGACATATATAGAGACTTTGAACAAGCTATTTAGATACATTTAAAGTACTTACCGAAACTTGTTTTGAGAATGTAATACAGCTACAGGTACACGTTTTATGTAGGTTATATTCAACTCTAGTTGTCGTTTTAGTTTTCTACCACCATATATATATAAGATTCCATAATTAATCAGCCACATTAAATGCTATTTTTAATCATGAATTATGTATATCATAGGGAGTAATTCACGGCCATATTGTTACTTCGCACCTTGATGTAAAATTTCATTTACGTTTTATGAAGGTAAGGTTACTTTCGTGTAATGTGTTCCGGTTCTTGATTTAATATAACACGCTGCTTAATTACACTGGTCAAAAATACACCTTGTCCGTAAGTTAAATATCAATGGAATGGTACTTATTTGACCACTAGGATTAATTGTTTTGAAATGCCAAATTAACATATAAATACTAAGTGATTTTGTCATTTTTAAGGTCATGAACATTAATTGTTAAAATATCTAGACTAATTCAATGATTTTTATATCCAAGCATCATTATACTGTCCAGGTGGTCTATTTTAAGGTCACGTTTTATTGTCTCAATGGCTAAGAATATTTTATGACACGTTCATTGACAATTTACAGTGGACATGAATATAAGTATAATGCAGGTCATTTTCGAACAAAATATAATTGCTCGAATAATTAACATTGACACTGCGTTTTATGAAGGTTCTGCATTTGATGACACACATCACTTTCGAATTTGGCAAATGTATTAGATATACATATATTTATGTTCACATAATTGCGATGGCTTTAAGGAAAACACAATAGGTAGGTAACAAAATAAAAAGTTAACGTATCCTTTCCATGTGTAATGTTGCCTCTCGTAGCCATTGTTTATATTTAAATACTTTTATTACAAATATTCATTCATTCATGTAATGAATTTTACCTTTTTTATTGGTCAAAACAATAATAGAGATAAACAACCCTTTTCATGTGTTTTTTTAACTGGGTTGTTAAATGGAATATTTAAAATAAAAATAATAATATCATTTTTTTCAGGTTTAAGGTTAAATAGCCTTATTTGCGCAAAAGACAATTTAACATTTAAGATGTTAATGTGTTTATTAATGCAAGACTAGTGTAGTAAACGTTGTATTGTCAAGATCGGACTAAACATAACATCACAGTATTTGAATTAATGAATTAGAGAAAATAGAAGACTGAAAGTGAATTATTTCATTTTAGTTTGATTTAGTAGCAAACGTTTTAGTAGCATTTTATTGTTTGAATGGCATTAATCAATAAAGGCATATCAATATTATGGAGAAATGCATGTGTATAATAGAAACGATATCATTTCAATTAAATCCTTTAAAAAACTTATCACAAATATCAGTCCATAAAAATATGTTATGCAACATCTACAAAAACAGCCACTTGGATATCATTTACATTCAAACAAAGAAGACAAAAAGAACAGATTCAATTACTGTAATGCCTGGCTTTACACATGAAATTTGCTACTGTATCAAATAAGATTATCGTTTCACATTAAGCAGCTCTTGATTCCTCGTCAATATAATCGCCATGCCAGTATGTTAAAGTGCTACTTCTATCTGCAGAAATATGAATAGTAAAACATTTTGCTAAGATCAAAATGATAAATTAGTCGATTTTACAAAATACAGTGATATCGTGCAATAGTTTTCAAAAGCCAAACCACAGAATGATTGCCAAATATCACATATCTGTATTACATTCAAACTCAATGAATATGTATTTTTTCCAGTAAATCAAAACACTATTGTCAATAATACAGAACATTGCTTTGGATAACAATAATGTTAACAAGCCATGGAAGAGGGCCAAACCCCAAACCTCTCATCATTCATGTTTCACTTCACATCCTATTCCTTATGTGAGCATCTCATCTTATGTTTTTACAATTCTATTTCACTACTTCTCTTTTTCTTAAGCTCTTATTCCATTACCTGTTATTTTTAAAACATCTGTACGTTCATGTATTTATGTATTATGTATTTCTAAAATTCTAATATATCTGAATTAATCACCAATCGCCTCTTATTCGATATGAAAAATAAATTATGTTTGTGGAAATTAACGGAACGTTTTGTAACATATAAGAATTATAACATCCGAATTGAAATTATAAGAATTATATTTAAAGATAATCATTGTATGTTATGAAACAATCACAAACAGTTAATTTAATTTATCTAGCTTATTAAAAATTCTGAACTTCATGTTGCCTATGTTTTGTATTATTGTCAAAACTATTTCGAGAAAATCAAATATTGTATGTTAAAAAGTGTATTTTGAATATTTCTTCATAACATTTTATTTTCTAGATCTACGAAGATGGAATCAGTAAGAATATAAACGTGTTTTGGGGAAAGCTCGGTCGCTCTTCGTTTATCTTCAGTCAACAGTAATCATTCAGCAAGGCATAAATGGTGATAGATGCTAATCAAAACCTAAAGAAGTACGGACTTGTGAACATTTAATAAAAAGACTTTCTGTATTCCTAAACGTTTCATGTCTGCAGTTATCTTCATTTTGCACCATTTGCATATATAATATCCTGGGTTCAAAAAGTTTTCTCTAGCTTTAAGAATCGATTTTTTTTCAATTATTTGTACGTTTGTTAGACAAATTCATACCTTTGAAAATATTATTATATGTGAAAACACTAAGCATAATACTGTTGAACTGTAAGAGAGTTTGGCTAATTGTTTTCATTTGCTAATGTATGTTTGGATGTATGATCCAGGAAATACATTTTTAGTCCAACATCTCTATTACCTAAGACATAGCATTAAATACGCTTATTAATATTTTGAATTTAAATTTAAAGAGCTCATTCATCTATAAACATTGGGAACACATTTTGTAACCATTTTGATTGCATATTTCAATGATTGAAGTGTTTTTTGCTTAAAATATGGCTTTATGGTGGGCCTTTGTGGTGTTCTTGTTATGGAAACTTGAAACTTTATTGTCATCATTCCAGACTTTTTAAAGGCCACTACTCTTATTTTTTTAAATTACGAGGTACTTGTGTAATTTAATTAAGTAATAATTGAATATATATACTAGATAGTTTCAGTGCTCCTTGAGCACAAGTATCTGCAATCTGTTTCTTTCATGTAATTATATATATAATATTTTTGTTGACATAATATGCATAACTAATTTGTTATCAGTTTTAGATATAGATTGAGTGTCAAATAGGGGCAAATCTAATGAAAATATAAAATCAAATGCCTTCACAGTGAACTGAGGTACAGGACACGACGAGTATGGATTATGTGTCACAGTGTTATATAAAGCGAGCCTTGATTGATGACGCCGATGATGTGTGCAGTATAAATAGCTGACCCTTTGAGTGCGTGTCTAAACGAGCAACTCAGGGGCCAGAGGTTCTTCTTAGTGGTTTCAGCAAGGCGAAGAAACATGGCATTGGGATATTATATACAAAAAAAAAACCAGATAACCTCTAAACAATATATCTACCTATAATTCAAATATCCTATTAACCACGTTCATTAGCTATTTCATATCTATGTATGCATATTAAGGTGTGTTAGGATGTTTCTTTAGAAAATCGATGCACAGGGAAACTTTAGTTTTACAGGGTGATTGAAAAACTTGCATATTTTTGTAAACGAATATATTGTTGATAATAATAGAGAATTCATCTTGTTAGAGAGTTTAGGCAGATTGTTTCAAATTGATAAAATAATGTTTTGAGTGAATAACACTTTAGAGCAACCATCATGAACATTGCGAAAAACATCTAAATCAATAAAATCATCATACCTAAGGTGGATCACAAAAAATCCCCCCCCCCCCAAAAAAAAACACAAATTTTAGCTCAACCTCTCTTTAACATATCTACAAATACAATAAGCCACTTTGATATTGTTCCATCCTGGAAAAGTCGGACCAATAGGTGATGTTCAAAATCGCCTCTTTTTCATGTATAAATTATTAACAAAATAAAATAATTAATTTCAAATAATGTTAAATTATCAAATAATTATATATGTGACAGTATTTTATCTATTTAGAGCATCTTAATGATTTAATGGCGACTTTTATGATTTTTATAAAATTGGTCCACTATAAAGTTACTTTTGGCGTTTTTCGACCTGTACACTGTTTCAAAAATCAAATCCTGTAATATTATGTGATGAATGGTTTATAAGCAATATATATTTATGATATTACAAACATATTTTTCTTTCTTTTTGATTTGATTTCATCAGCATCGCCCTTTTAAAACAAATTTATTTTTCACTTTTATCACAGATTTGTGAGTGAAAAACTGGTTTGTTTTGGTCCGATAAAAGGCTAGTTGACGCATGCGCATTTAACAAAGTGGCTTATTTCAAAGTAGTTTAACAAATTAGTAATTTTACAAGGGCGTTGCACCCGAAGTGAAATCATGATTTTATAAGTGATCCGAAGTAAGGTCTAACACTGCTTTCTCTTCACCATTGTTGTTCGAATAGCCGTTTAAAGATATCCCCTATTTACTTCCGCTTCCTCTCCAAAAATCGATCGAAGACCACAAATATCTTTCAGAAACCAAACTTTATTACGCGCTTCTTGTGCATAATAGGACGCAAGTCGAACTCAGTCTAAATCGAATATTGTTCATCACACGAATCTATCCTTTCTCCACTCCGTTCTCCGCGCGTCTACTTGGGCGTCTGTCGAACTTCACCCGTCTACCTCTACGTTCCCCGGCTAGTACCTTCGGCCTCTGAAACATATCATAAACACATATAAGTATCTAATCATGGAATTTCCAACAAAATACGCCATATCCCATGACCTGGCCCCCAGGGAACACACGCCACGCCCCCTCCTTTTTATCCACTCTAACAGGGAAGGATGAGTCGGAGAGTGTTAGATCTTACTTCGGGTCACTTATAAAATCATAATTTCACGTCGGGTGCTACGCACTCTGGTAAAATTACTAATTTTACATCATGATCCTACGTAAGGTCTAACACTGCTTGTTCAAAGCCAATCATGCCTATAGAACCTTGGCTTAAAATTCCTGTCTCCCTGAGTCTATAGGCCTCTTATAATGCTTCTTGAACGTCCCGACGGACTTACAATTGGCCGATTTCATGATCAGATCTACAGAAACCCCCACGTTCGACGCTTTTGAGATGGATGCCCCTCTGGTCGAATGCGTCGACCGGCCGCGGCTAGGAGCCTTTTTAACCATCCGGCTATTGTACTCGAAACTACTGGTTTAAAATGACTCGAAATGCTCAGAAATAAACGCGAATTCGCTGGTGTGCGCAGGGGAGTCGTTTTCTCTAAATAAATTTCAAGACATGCCACCGGATCAACATCGGGGTCATGTGGCAATGGGAACAATTCTATCGTGGGGCACTTTGAGCCTGGTTTTCGCGTTTTGGTCAAACCTTTCACAGAGAAAATTACTCGTTTATCGTTCATAACCATGTTTTCAATGGCAAGGACCCCCAAATCCGACGATCTACCTGACGTAGCTAAAGCAAGTAACATGGCCATTTTCCATGTGAGCCTTTTCTTTTCCAGACTTCCTTTCGGGCCCTACTCTCACAAATGATCTAGAACTATTTTTACGTCCCATAAAGCCGAATATTTCGGTGTGGGCGGGTTCGCATTGAAAAGACCTGCCATGATACCTATCACTTCCGTGTGTTGTCCGATTGGTTGGCCATCGATGTGGTTATGAACCTGTAATATTCCTGAACGAAAACCATTAATCGTTGAGTATTCGTATCCGTTTTTGTGCATTTCTGAGAGGACATTTACCACATCTATCACAGTGGCAGAAAAAGGATATATGTCCCTTTTACGAGCCCAGCTACTCTACTTACGCAAGACGTATTCGTAAGCGGTTTTCGTACCATCTCTCCATCTGTTGGTAAGAAGGGCGCTAGCTTCTTGTGAAAAACCTGGCATTTCCGCTCGTTTCCGCACACTTTTCACGGCGCCATAGTCAGCCATCCTGTCTCCATCAGCGGATGATTCTGCCCTTGTGGACCCGTCAACAGTCCGGGATACGGCGGAAGCAGTATCGGATTTCCAACTAGCATTTTCAACAGGTTTGGGGACCATGGTTGTGATGGCCAAGCCGGAGCAATCAGCGTCATTCCGCTTCCTCTTTGCGAACTTTCTTCAAAATTCGTCCTATAAGGCAGAATGGCGGAAACGCATAGACCTTTTGTCCCTTCTACTTTGCCTGCAATGCATCGGTTCCCATGGCTTCCGGGTCAGGTTTCCAACTGTAGAACCTCGGTAACTGGGAATTCAGTCGATCCGCAAAGATATCTATCTGGAATTGACCCCACTGTTGCTGTATCATCTGGAATTCATCTTTCGCTAACTTCCAGTTGTTGGAGTCCGTCCACTGTCCGCGTGATAATGCATCTGACATTATGTTCTCTTTACCCGGGAGATATATCTCCGAAAGTGCTATCTTTCGGTGCATGCAGACTCCCAAATTTCCGTAGCTATTTGTACCAGCTTCTGGGACGCAGTCTCCGCTTTCTTGTTTATCCGAGCCCCAACGGTAAGGTTGTCCATATGGAGAATAAAATGGTTATCTGTCATTGCTTGGCAAAGGCCTTCACCGCGAGAGTTTCTGCCTGGAGTTCCATTGTATTTATGTGCCATTGTCTCTCGTCTTCTGACCAATTCACCACTATTCTCCAGTCGGAAGTCCATGTTCCCCAACCTTCTTCCGACGCATCCGTCGTTATGTGATATTCTCTTCGTGGATTTATCAGTGATTTCCCATTGGTGGCTTCCAGATTTTGTACCCACCAGATCAGATCCTGTCGACATTCCTTTCCTAAGACCACCTCTGTCTCGTAGCTTTGATTGCTCATGAGTGATTTCGCACTCGCCATCTGAAGATGCCGATAGTGTAGCGGCGCCGGTATTTTAAAAAAAGCCCGCCGTGCTCAAAAGCCCGTCGGGCTTTCTAGCACGGAACCGTTCACGTTCAAAAAAGCCTGCTTTGTGCAAAAAAGCCTGCATCGTTTTATCTTGATATCTTATGCAAATACTTGAGTGTTATCATGTGGTGATAAAGGGTTGTTGATCATTGCAAATGAAAACTAAAATAATTGAAAATAAAAATAACTGTCACACTTTTATTGAAATATCTAACAATCAGTATATTTTTCAGCAATCAGCAATATTTTTAACGGAATACTAACTAACCAATGCTCATAATGACAACATATCTGAATGCAGAAATTACACTTATTTTTTGGACATCAAGGGATAACGGAATGTAGAGGGGTATCTACTGCTATCAAATGGCCATTGTCCTAATCCGAACTGCTTTGTGTACCATGTCTAACCGTAGGAATCAAGGGTTAAATAGATCCTAAGGAGGGGTAAAAGGGGTAAAAGGTTTGGCCTTTGGAATTAACTGCAGTTATAATAATAATTTGCAAACTGATGATCTTTTTTTTAGAACTTTGTGTTTCAATCATTTGAGCGCTTGAAAGAAAAAAATATTTTCATTTGTTATTAAATGTTTTAGCTCTTATTATAGATCACTATTCATTTTATATCATATCAGACAAATTAAAGAATTTAAAAGAGAATGAAGACAAGGACAATAATAATATTAAGGATAAAATTTTCTGTTTTGTACTTAATTTAATTGACAATCATTAATAACTTGTTATCTTCACCGTCGATAAGCTAGCACACATAAATACTTACATAAACAGATAAGACGACAAGGTCTTTTTTTGCATGAGGTGAACTTGATGATTTTCTCACCGTGCAAGAAAGCCTGAGTCGTCTCGTGATTAGAGATAAGAAAACAAGCCTGCCCTTGAGAATGTGAGAATTTCTTCACATTCATAAAGAGCATATAGCGCTACCGGGGCTTTTGAGCACGGTGGGCTTATTTGCACGTAACACCGGAAGTACTGCCTGAATCGACGACGTCAGCTTGCCTACTAACTTTGCCAACTCCCTCACACTTACTTTCGTTTTCCTGAGCATCGTTCTGCACTCTCTCACTATGTTTTTCATCTTCACTTCCGGCAAGGATATGGTCATTTTTACTGAATCTATCATCATCTCCAGATACTCTATCACCTGACTCGGGTCCTGAACATGTTTTTCCCAGTTTATGAGGAAACTCAGATTTTTAAAGAATGAAAACTGTTTAAGCCTTTCCCGATCCGATTCAACACTATCAGATCGTCTAGAAATATCATTACCCTGATTCCTATCCTTCAAAAAAAAAAAAAAAAACAATCACCGGCCTAAATAGCTTTGTAAACAATCGG
>LQRL01030295.1:4349-15682 GCA_001703475.1 Hydroides elegans
CAGGACGGAATTCCGTCCCGAGGACGGAAAACTTTAACCCATGCATTACTAAGGATGGGTATACCATCAAAATTAAGGCTAGGTCTTTGAATTGGCATCCTGTACCCAGCGTCTCACAACCCTCACTTTTTATCATCTTCATTTTGCAATTTAAGATGAAACAGTAAAATAAGTATCTAATGGAAAGTAGAAAGTTGAGTTCACTTATATTTTACATTACAAATTTTGCACAAAGTTGATAACAGTAAAATAAGCAAAAACTGGAAGGTAGAAAGTAGAATTCAAATTTTTTGAATTACAGTGGAACCTCGTTAAACCGAACACCTCGGGACCGGCGAAAAGCGTTCGGTTTAACCGATTTTCGATTTATCCGATACGATTTATAAAGGAAATATAGAGCCTCGGATCTCAATATTTGTTCGGTTTAAGCAATAATTCGGTTTATCCGTGTTCGGTTTAACGAGGTTCCACTGTACTTTATTTACCTGAAGTTGAAGTCAGGCCTATACATTTGCAGGCACAGTTTGATGCCGTCATAAAAATCGACGTCGACTTGGAAGTTTATAACAGAAGAAGCATCGGCCGCGTAACTGACGCCCGTTCTAAATGAGGACGTCACGAGACGAGCTGAACCACGCACGGCGTATGAGGCACTGTCAAATAAACATTTATGGAATTACAAGATGTATATCCAAAATTGGTAAATGGTTATAGCTCTGTATTCCAAATGTAAATATTTACATATTTTTGGGAAAGCAAAGAAAAAATCGCTTTAGTCGGCTTTAGCAAAATAGGTTAATGAAATTCAGAAGTTCACCGATGCAAGAGAAATCTTTGGCTCAGAGTTCTCGACCCTAAAAACTATAGTTGCCGCCTCATGCTAAGGTGGCGACGGCGCGGTAACTTAAAATGCCAGCAGGGATTTATCTACAAATTTTTGAGTGTGCGACAGTGGGCGCATTCCGAATGATTTTTGTGCGACATTTTCGAAAACTGTGCGACATTGAAAACAGTTGTGCGACAATTTCAAACTACTAAATATTTCCATTTGTTCAATCTGATTGGCCACTTATATTTATCTGCTTAAGAACAAATATCGATGAAGCTCTATAGAAACAAATTATTGAATGATCAGGAATGGACTAACAAAATCATAAACATTCTTGGATATATAGTACGTTTATGGGCCCATATGGGCAAATTACAGAAAATATATGATACAATGGGCGCATTTCGTCGAAAAAACTGTGCGACAGGACGGGCGCATTTGGACCGAAAGTTGTGCGACATTTGGCAAAATTGTGCGACATTTTCCACAGTCGCACAGGTAGATAAATCCCTGCATAATGCCATGCTATAACCTTATATACCCTTTATCCTTACCTATTGAGTATAAGCGCATGAGCATTTTTATTCCAGAGGCTGAGGGCGAGCGATCCAGAGAGATCCATAGACACGGCCCCTGCCACGTCCAGTTCAATGATGAGGCCGTTTTGAAGGTGAAGGCGCTCAGAGTGGTCTTGCAGTAATACGTTTGCCTGGAAAAATATTTATGTACATTTCATAAATAAACATATACAGTAAACGCGCTTTATAACTTTGCCACTCCACGTCCGCACGCTTAACACTCCACGCCCGCATGCTTATTACTCCACGCTTAAATTCATTTTTGTCCACGCTCGCACGCCCGCACGCCTGCACGCCTGCATGCCCACACGCTTATGTTTGTGTATATAAAGGATGCAAGGCATAACCATTCAACATTTTGCTATATGCCTCGATTATTAATTGAGCATCTACCAAACCAATACCTTTACTACCTTTTTAAATTTTCATTTCAAAATTAAATTGATCTCAAAGCATTTTATAATCTAATATCGAAGTATCATTTTATGTAAACACATTAGTTAAAGAGAATATGCACATTGAATTACCTCTTATTATAATCATAAGAAATACATGATGAATGGCTAAATATTTGCACTAAATTTCAAGTTTCCTTTACTATAGTAAATGAATAATTTATTTTGTCTAAACAATAAAAAGTTAATTCGATATATTCTCATGATTATGGTCGCAACTCCAATATTGAATACCACTGCAAAAAAACACATCTAAATCGATCTGTCTATCATTAGTTTAATCCGCTAAAGGAATTGATTATGAACATATATAAGTAAAAACTCATATTAAATTGTTTTAAACTTAAGAAACACTTATAACAGTCTTAGTGATAAGGTGCATGGGGCCGGCCGAATAACTAGGTATTTAGACAAATATTGTTTCATTATTAACAATTTATTCTTTATAGGTATCATATATTATACACATTCAACATGATCATGTTTGTTTATCCACACCCGCACGCCCGCACGATGCAAAGTTATAAAGCGCGTTTACTGTACATGTATGTAAGATTGCAATTAAATAAGTAATACTAATGGCGAAAATATTCAAATTAACATGTCCTTAGCTTCCACTAAGTACAAAAAAGATGCACCCATATACAACGGAAAAATTGCGCCATCATGTCGCTTTTTCAGAGCGAAGTGTTTTATAACAGGTAAAGTTAACCAGTCGTTAAACATTACTTGTACATTCAAATTATTTCCTATATGTCTTCATAAATCTTATACGATAAATCAAAAATAATTTAAAAATGAAACCCCTTCGCCAGACCTCTTTTTAATGTCCATTTAACTATGGACTTTTAAATTATACCTGCATAACAGACGTCTGTTCACTGGGTGCACTCCACACCGCAGACATAATCCCAGAGGAACCAGTAAAAAATGTAATAGGGCGGAGTGATACATCAAGTAGATCGAGTGCAATTCCGGCGGTTGCCTCCACTTCTGTGTCGCCCGCCGCGTCCTCTTCCTCGCCAAGTAGTCCCTCTAGTCCGGCGGCGAAGATACCGAACTATTTTGAACAAATATTGTGTTGTTTTATATATGATTATTTATATATGATAATACTTAGATTATATTAATTATTTCTATAGCGTTAAAGTACCTGTAGACAGCCAGCGAAGCCAGCGTCATGTGTTCATATAAAGTAGCATTATACATGTATGTTGAAAAATGTGAGATATTTTCGTTTTTGGGACTATATCATCGATGTCAGCGCATATATAATCAATAAAATGATGTGACGAATAGGGAATAGAGTTTACAATATTCTTAAGACTTATTCATAATTAATGTAGCAGCCAGGGGTTAATCTGAGAAGCCCGCTGTCATCGTGTATTTAGAATTCTAAATAAGAAACCAATTTCGATATTCTGACTTTGATTTGTTTACCTTGTAAATAGGCATGCTCTGGAATGGACTCGTCACACCAACATCCATCCCACTTCGCTTCATGATACCAGCTCTTGAGTTCTCCACATATAGACCATATGAGGCTTCGGAGTTTGACGTTTCTTTTGGAATAAACATACACAATCCTTGATTATGATAAAACATTTTTCATTTATAATCTACCCCATAATGCAGTGAGTATCAACAGATATAACGGTAGAGGGTGTTTCAATAATTTAACAAATAAATTATAAACATGGTAATATAATGAAAAATATATACAATTTAAAGAAAGCATATTTTTTTTTTCATTCGATATTGTTTTAAATTTGAAATGACACCAATTATACATGTTGAAATCATTGTATTACTTTAATATTTGTTAAAATGTATAGTTTTGGAGGAGAACATTTAAGCGGATTATGAAACGTACTTCCGAGTAAACTTGTGAATGCAAGGGCTTTGCTTTTTGGAGCCATCACATCCCAATTTTTAAATTGTGTTTCTTTTAAAATCTTTGGCACATATTTCCTGAAACAACAAAAAAATCTATAGTGAAATCAAGACAAATAAATCGAAACTACAAACTTAATTAAATTTACGAATTCGAGAATTATTTTGTTTTGAACCTTGAATTACCATCACAATATTCTTCATATATCATCCTACGGTATCTTTTGGCTTTATTAGAATTTCATATCAAATCGTTTATTTCATTACCCGGTAAGTGTATTGTCATACCTAATATTCGTATCATCAGCCATGGCATTAAACACGCGTTCCCTTATATAGATATTATAATCCGTATTCCACGGATCCAGACTCTCAACCAGGATATCCCGCACTTCCTGTTCATTAGGGTGCGTGCTCAACACGTAGGCCAAAGCGAGGCTGCGAACGGCTGAGTCGTAGCCGCGTTTTGATTGGTGGAAGACATCTTTCATTACGTTGCGCACCTGTGGATAGGGTAAGTAGGTGATTAGGGAAAGTTTATGAATTGAAAGGCTTTTATTTCGATTGTCACGTGATAAATATTATGTATAAATATGCTTTAGAGTCTTATTTCTTTAGAATCTAAAATATAATTCTAAGCCTGACAATTTCCAATAATCATTCGAATGTTTGTCTTTTTCGAGTTCCAAAATGAAATCATTCATCCTTTAATCTTCTGATCATTGTTTCTATTTTTGTGAATACTTATGTCAGATTTTCAATTCTTTTCACTAAATGCACTTTTTGTTCGGTTTCGATTTATAGAACATATATTGTTGAAGCCTTATGCACTGTCTTCAAAAGGATTTTTTTATATTCAGATTTGTGTCTATATCTCATACCTCAGGCTTAGCAATCTCCTCCTGTCCCATTCTCCTAAGCGCCCTCACTGCCGCTTCATTAACCGTAACCTCTTTAGCCTCAGTGGCAAACCTCAATAACAACGGAATGGTCTCGGGAATTCCCGCGTTGCTCAGGGCCCGGATGTTCATGCATTTGCACGTGTCCTCTTGGCATTTTTCCAGTTTCGAGATGATGGCTTTCTGGATGTCTTGCACTATCTGTTAGGGGTTTTAAGCAATTGGATTTTCATTTTTGTCTAGAATATACAATTCTTTTAATTGATATAAGATAAGGTTGGTTTTAAAACATATGTTGCACGATCGGTGCATGGTGAAGAAAATTGATACAACCCGATTTAAGGGAGAATGCAACATTAGATTTTCTTTTATATTGTTCCTCAAACTTAATGACACTATCAATGAAAACTTAATGGTTTATATAGGATTGTGAGAAACAGAATACAGGATTCATGCATTGTGTTTCAAGTTGAATATTAGAGGAAACATTGTTCAATTTTTACCTGTGACTTGCAATGGCCCATTTTGCAGTAAGTGTTAACCACAGCGGTCAGAGCTTCGCCAACAGACTCCCGAAGGTTGTCGTTTTCTATGTTCTTTTGGTACAGACTCTGCGAACAAGAGAAAAGGCGATCGGCTGGTTGGAAAAAGTCTGATACTACTTAATGACTGAAGAAATAAAATAATGAAAGAGAAACAGAAATTTGGGGATAAGCGCGAGCGAAAAGAGAGAAACATTCAGAGTGAGAAAGATAGAGAATGAGAGTGAGAAAGGGAAAGAGCGAGAAATCGTGAGCGAAAGAGAGAGAGGGAGAGATAGATAGATAGATAGATAGAGAGAGAGAGAGAGGGGGGGGGGTGAGAGAGGGAGAGAAAGAGAGAAATAGATATGCAAATGTACATGTGCAGAACGCTAAATGAAAGATATTGGGTGTGAATGGGAAGATTAAGTGAAATTATGAACCACCAAAAGTCATTGTATACATTGTATACATTTATACATATCGGGTCGAGACACTCAATATATCACAAACTTCCTCCAAGTTTCTTATCAAGCCCAAACACTCAATTACCAGCAGATGCTTGAGCACAATCTGAGACGGATGCGTCGAGAAGGCAACAGCCAACAAATATCGCTCAGGTAGCTCGATCTCGTCAGGGAGGTTGAACTTGAGTGTGTCCATCAAGACCTTTTGGCCGTCTTCGGTTTGGGCAGCGGTGATAGCGTCAATCAACATTGGGCTGTTTGTGGAAACAATGGACAATGTATATATGTAGATGTTGATAATCTAACATTAGGTACATAATAATAAAACATGAGTTCAAAAGACTTATTAATAGTCTTTTGCCTTATTTTCTTAAATACTTTCCTTATTGAATTGTCTGATTTGGATGCATCAAAATAATTTTATAACCAACGAAATGGCACCATCTTTATGAATAAAAGTTAAGCGGTAATATTTTATAGTCTTTATCAATAGTCACATACTACCTATGTTTGATACAGTTATATAGCTTATTATAACCACATGAACATGTCTGAAGGACTTCAGATAGCACTTAATAGACTTTTTTTTCAATAACTTTTCATTTTCGATTTAATTCGTTAATACTCTCGATATAAGAATAAACAACTCGATACGCATGAAATATACCACTCCTTACATGATATCGGTGTTGTTATAATTCCTTATCAGCGACTTCATTTCCGTTTGACTCGTGTCCCTCAGTGCCTCGACTAACTCCAGGAAGCCGTAGGCGCTGTCCACTTTCGCCATGTTCTCCACTTCGAGATACTTCTCGTATTTGGCGATGACGTCACGGGCCTGCTTTAGAATTGAAATGTGACGAGTTACTCTGAACACGAACTTAAGGGTATCGCCGTGTGTTGATTACGCATTTTGTGGTTTCTTGATTATTATCGCAATCATTTAGCAGAAAATGCGGAGTATATCTTACAAGAACTGTCGATAAAAAAACATGGAAGCGCTTTCTGAACCCTAAACTAATAATATTTTCTAAAAAAAAAAAGAGTTAAATTTATCGTTTACTGTCTTGAGATAGCATACTCACCGAAGGACATTTTTGAGGACCACATTTATTGGATTCAAAAGTTGTTGAAAGTGATCCCTTTATCAACTTTCCTTCAACTGCAACCAACAAAAAAAGTCATTTATGCAAATGTACTCACTTATTAATTATTCAAAATAATTACTTGTTACAATTAATTACTTAACGACAATATCACCTACCTACCTAGGTCGATGTTGTAAACATCGACCTAGGTAGTTGTAAACATCGACAATATCACGGTTGTTTTAAAAGATGGATATCATTTTGAGTAATATTCGATGGCAAATATTAAACATTATCGGTAACCAAATAACCATTTTTTAAATACATTAAAATCGCTTGGGATATAAAACATTTTGATTTATAAAGTATGTAATTAAAGATTCATTATCCCATACATACTCACGTTTTGCTAACTTCTTAACGGCGTCTTCTACGTTTCGGCCTTTTGATTTTACATTCGTCGTAAATGTTTTCGTCAGCTTCATAATTTGCCTGAAAAATGAAATTCCTGAATGACATTTTGCTATAAACATGTTGAATGTTTAGGTTTGTTTCAAATAAAGCAATAGGCCTATGACATTTTTACTTAGTAACTAGCGGAAACTCATGCAATCAAACCCTCGCACCTCACCCGATCAAAATCTATATATATACCTGTATAGCCAGCTACAAAAAAAAACCTTGTCGCCCTCTTCCACGGACCATTTCTAACACAGCAAAGCCCCGGGGGTCTACATATATGTACATATTCGCACTCATACATGTAACTCACAATGCCTCGAAAAGTGTTTCGTTGAAAACATACGAGACAGTCAGATGGCAAGCCTTCCCTTCTGATCCCCCTATACTTACGACACAGTGACGCTTGTGGCCATAGAGGGCACCAGCTGCACCTCGCTCACAAGTTTCTCAGACGCATGCGCAGTTTCGAGAATTTCGTCTTTGATCGAGTATTGCGTCTCAGAACTGAATGTCTTGGACAACTCCAACAACTGAAAGGTGAGATACAGTTGTACTATTGTAAATACATGTAGAAAGTCTATATGATTTTGCATTTGCAATAAGGTACCATGAAGATGGTGTACTGATATTTCATTTTGTTCATCACTATTTTACCAGATCATCAATTGTCACAGTATGCATAAATACATTTGGAAGTTCTTTTGGTATACCATACAATTTACTTGGCCTTTTATTTCATTCCTTAAGAACGTAGAATCTACACAATTTTCCAGACATCAATGAACAAAATGACTGTTTACTGCGTCAAATTTCAGCAATGTCACGCATCAACAGTACTATGAAGAAACTGATGTACTAAATGTTATCCTAAAATGATATTGATAAAATTATATGTCGACATACCGGATTAACATTTTTGAAGTACGTGTTGCTGTCAGCCGTCTTGCAGTCCGACTTTGTTTTGTGAACAAAGTCTCCGTCCACCACATAAGTACATGTACATGTGCCAGAGGCGTCCGTCTGAAAAAAAAAACATAATTTAGCACATCATTGATGTCTAAGTCCTTCTTTTTTAAAAACTCCGTTTTTTTGTGAAAAATCATTGAACTATCCGATGTTTGTCATTATAAGATGTAGAGAGTCGGTCATAGGTTCCATGCGATAAATTTTCCTGCATGTACCGGTACACGCTTGTGACATTTGATACAATATTAAAATGGATCAATGACAAATAATTCTTTTCATTGCACAAATATGTGTAAAGAAATACCTCGCACTTTATCAATGAAACCGTTCAATCCTACAAGAGGTGTTCAGTTTAATTTGTTACACTTTTCATTTTGCTATAAAATCAAAACTATAAAACTTACAGACTTCTTGTTTTAACATATGTTTGACGTGGGATCGGTGTCTATAATATATAGATCTTCAGCGTTTTGGCCCACTGCGAAGAAGCCTATCAATTACATTCTGGTGGGGTCGCTCCAGATAGTTTTGAGAGCATGCTTAAAACCAGCTAGGGTCGGTAAGGATTTCTTCCGTAGCTCCCTTGTCAGGATGCAACAAAAAATAAAATCCATGGGGACGGCATCAGGTGATTTGGGCCTCCACTCTTACGGTGAAACATATTTTATATCGGCGTCGTCGAGTCACTGCAGCATCCATATTGTCGTATGTGAAGATGCGCTTCCTTGGTAGTACACCATGTTGCTTTTAAATCATCCTGGAATCTAACGCGGTACATATTTTCTCACAAAAAGCCCCAGACCTTTTTGAATATAGATATCCAAAGTCACCTACACCTTCTTATCGATACTCACAAGGCTAGTTTTCCCGTGAGCACTCACTCCGGCCCCAACCATGATTCAAGGAGCATATTCTTCGCGTTTGCCTGACTTCATATTATACGCTTGTGGTTGACCCTGTCAAACGTAATAAATTCGTATTTTTCCATAATTACCACATAGATAAAACAGTGCAAAGTCAGTTATAACATAGTTTCTCAATTTCTTTGCGTTGAGTATCAGGTACAGCCTCCATGATCTTTCCCGTCGATTTTCAACCGTGGCTTGAGTATGCTGATGAACTTTCGGCTTTTTCGTTACTCGACATTTGATTATGTGTTTTATAACATGATTGATACTTCCTCGATTTAATTTTAATAAATTCGCAATATCGCGTTTGGTGGCTGGATCTGTTTTGAAGATCATAGTCCGGATCTTCTTGACCACATCGGGAGTAGCCTAGGGATACCTCCTACAAACGACGTGCTTTTAATTGTTCAAAATTGCATTTTTTCTTTGTTTTCTGTTTCTGGTTTTTACATAATGAGTAGATATTCGACTGACATCAAACTCATCTCGATTGAGATGTCTCTGGATCTGTGAAACACCCGATCCAGATTTCAAAAGGCAAAAAATAGTACCTTCAGGCTTTGCAGCATTTTTGTGTCTTGGCATTGTTGAACATTGAAACTGACTAGCTATAATAAAAATATAAGGGCCCTCGCACACTATTGTAATTGGGATTTTATAGGTTTCACACAGTGTGCTGTCTTTACAGCACAATCAAAGTGTAACAAATTAAACTGAACACCTCTTGTATCATTTTCTCATCATAGGAAAGAAAAAGAAATGAAAACCTACTTCTTCGACCTGCTTGTTGACATTGACCAGCTGGAACAGCGAGATGATGCCCTTCTTGATATTAATAGACAGCGTGCTATCATCCTTGCCCGTATAGACCTCGCCAATCTTGCCTTCGTTCCAAACGAAGAAGATCGGATGCTTCGGGATCGTTTTGAGTTCGCGTTGGACGTCTTTACGAGAGACACTTTCTAGAACGGCTGACGGGTTGGCGACCTGGAAAATAGAAGTTTGAGGTTTATTGACCAAATGAACATTGACGCTATTGCTATAAATATTAACTCATTATTGTGCGTTCGAAAACGAATACCAGCGATTTTTTGCGATTGTAAAAAGGTGGAATGTCCTTTCGTTATAATTTTCACTGAACTTTATATAACTTGTCTTGCTGCAATAACACTCCAATTTGCAAGAATCTACCTCTTTCCTAAATATGCCCCATGTTGCGAATGGGAGCAGATTTCGGGGCTGAAAACGACCACCATGTCCACCATGTAAAGTGAATGGGGGACTTTGCCGTTTTCAGCCTCGAAATCGGGTCTAATTCCCAACATTGTGCATATTTAGAAAATAGGTGGATTCTTGCAAATTGCAGTGTTATTGCAGCAAGACGAGTTATATAAAGTTCAGTGATAACTATTAAGAAAGGACATTCCATTTTTTTACAATCGCAAAAAATCGCTGGTATTCGTTTTCGAACGCACAGTAGCTAAACGCACTTCGTCTTTTCTGAGGGTGTGGGGAAGCGGGGTGGGAGGAAAAATACATGTAAAATGGAATACAAATTGATAATGACACATAAGATATGTACATGGTTAATATTTAATATATTATACATGCATTTCTATATTTATATAAAACTATGGAATGTCTTAAAAGGTAAACCTTATGGAAATGGAGCCGTTTAAAATATTGCAAAGGAAAATAACTAGACTAGGTAACTTAATTTTATACTTTGGACGAATCCAAGATGACAACCTTAAATTAATTAAAATTTCTTCTGACCAGCTTTCAAGCTTCCAGACAAACTCATAATCTTTAACATCATAAAAAAACAGTTATTTGTTTCAAATCACATACATACAGGTAGACCCTATTGAAATTGACATCTCGAGAAGCTAATTCAGGATCAACATGATTTCCTACTTGATTTATCTGATAAAGAACCTTTCAGTGTAACACTGCAATTGTCCCATATTTGTTGCTATAACCTCAATATTATCACATCTAATATATGATTTGTTATAATTTGTGACATATGAGTAGAAAAATAACCTGTTCGTACCGACAGATAAAGATGCTGTTAGAAAATTTCCATATACACTGTACTCTCCATTTATTTTTCAAATATTTGAATTGATTGTCGAACCTGAAAATAGGCCTTTCGCCAGACTCCTTTAGGCCGAGGTTACACAGAACTTTTTAAAAAGTTAGCAGTTATAAAAGTGAGCTTTTTTAGTGGTTACACTGACGCAAAAAGAAGTGAAAAGGCTTAA